>JAGTTH010000155.1:0-94471 GCA_022606485.1 Agraylea sexmaculata | reverse complement strand
TATAATATTATTTGTGTGGGATTTGGTTTAAATGTGAAAAGTTCAACGAACGTGTATATTTGAATTGGAATACAGTCTGTGTGTTATTGTATGGGTTTGCCGGTTTACCGACAATACAGAAGGATAGAATACATAGGTGTAGATAGAGATTGCATAGAAGTCAGAGACATCGTCAAACGAACCGCGGTTGTTATTCCATCCATTCATGGAGAATCGGATGCCGCCAGTATAAGGAGTCAGGAGTCAGGAATAAGGACTCCTGACTCCTGACACAAAGATACTACCGATCTGTGTAAAGACACGCCAAACACTTTACAGCTACCACTCGTTACCTTACTTTAACAAAGGCCACATTACACCAACCCCCTTATATTTAATGCAGTCTAATATCTATCTACTCACTACACTGTAGTATATTTTTATGCTAGTTAGTGAGGAAATTTCTTGAAGTATGTGCAATAATAGTATTTGAACCAAAGGCTTCAGTAATCAGTCAGAAGCATTTATTTGAATATGTTGGTTTTTATGAATTTATTTACAGATCTGTTTAATATTAACATCAAAATCCGGGAAATGAGAGCTAACCTAAATTAATCAGATTTTTTAATTATCATTATAATAATCAAACAGTCTCCTGAATGAATCGAAAAATGTATAGCTTTATAAATGTAGTAACAGTAGTAAGTAAAAAATACATATATGAATAGCACTCAAGAATAATATTATTAAAGAACAGCGATCAATAATTTAATTTGAATTATTCCCGATTATATCATTCGTGATTATTTAGTTTTTATCAATTTGTACACAATTCAACTGCAGTAGTATATTGATTCATTCATTAAAAAATATAACCTTCTTGCTACAATTAATTAATATCAATGAACTAACCAAAACTAAACGAACTTAACCGTTATAATATCCTTCTGTAAATTTTACTCAATATTACTCGTATTTTTACTCGATTTATATAAAACGTATTTATCGTACTATTTATTTTATTGATATATATACCGATGCATGTTTTTAAATTAATTACGTATTATCATAATTAAAATTGTTTATTTTATGCGATATAATAATATTTATCGTTTGAAACGTGTGTCTGTGATTGAAATTCAAACACTGTTCAATTATTCCTAGTCATTTTCGCCCTTTGACATGGATGGCTATTTGCGTTAAATATTCAATTTTAATCCCCCTCAGTAAATTTCCAATCGACTTTTATTTCATGGAATAGGAAATTGGAAACAAATTACCATAAATAAACGAAAAAATAACACAACTTGCATTACTACATAAAAATGTTCATTTTTTTTTAATAAAAAATATTAGTTATATTGTATTTGAAATGTTGAGTTATACGAAGCCCATTTGAAGGTTTATCCCTAATTAAGTGAAATCAAACACCGGATATTAATTACAATTGATAAACTGAAATTAATATTTATTTAATTGTCTATATCTACATGCTTTATTTATTTCAATTAATTAAAACAATTTTTATCTTTTATTAAATAATTATTTTTTTGTTTTATAAATATGTGGGTATTATATAAAGTCGTAAATAGTATTTATTCTTGGTAACGATGGCGAAGGTGCTCATAGAATACCTTATATGGAAAATAAGGAGACCCTTTCATGGTTTTCATATTCATATAATTTATTTTGAGTACCTATAAAGAAAAGAGTGTGAAATAAAAGGAAATATATGTACATACCATCTCGCAAGGAGTATATTTTTATGTTTGTCCTTTGAAAGCTCATAATTGGAAGTATACTCTCGAATATCAAAGGCTTATATAGTAGTGCTTTGTATTCATAAATACCGTTTCAAATTAGGTAGCAATTTTTTTATTTACCTGATTTGTTTGAAATCTTCATTATTTAACAATTAAAACTTTAAAAATTAAAAAGAAGTAAATGGAATAACCAATGATGTTTTGTGCAAAGAACTGACACCGGGAAGAAAGTTAACTTAATTTTTGACTCGGATAAATTTATATCCGTCTTCTTGTCATCCATTTTAATCGCATTTAAAATCTATTGTATAAAACATTGTTGTAAAATAAAATATTCTGAAAAATACTTTCAGGATTGAATATTATTTGAATTATTATTACAATTTCTTTATTATTCATAAGTTTTTACATTGATTAATAGAACAATACATCTTTGGAAATAGACCTTGCTGTACAGAGTGTTTACATCTTTTTACCTTTAACTAACATGAGAATGTTTTATTTAAATTTGACATGAGTAATAGTATTTAATTATAGAAAGAATGGGAAAAAAATAAAAACCCATTTACAAATTTGAAGATTAATAAATAATAACAACGATAAAAGCAATATTAACAAAACAGTTACAAATTATAATGTTTTAAAACTAAATAACAATTTGTTTGGGTAAAACCAAATTTGAGTTAAGTGGATTATTAGAAATTTTATTTTATTTTTAAAAATAATATCAGTTTTGGAAGTTCATTGTTAAAATGATATTCTTTGAATGGAAACTACATTTAAGATAGTGAATATTTATATCCGTTAATAATTATCTAAAATATGTATAAAATAAAATATGTGAATATTTGATTTGGAAATATTCAATTTTTGTATTAAAAATCTCTTTGCTTAGTCATTGACTAAACTGTGTGCAAAAAATAAATATGATTTATTCTTGTTATGTTTCTTCTCGAATACAGGCCATCATTATTCATATATAATATATATTGTTAATTAAAATATTGCTCATTAAGGAATCACTTATGGATGAGTTCAATTTTAGATCTTACAAATAAATATGTATATAATTGGTAGTAAATTGACAGTATCGAGTGTGTTGCGGACATAAGAGGCCCTAGTTTAAAACTTGATGGAAAGTAAATCTAATTACTTGAGCTAACCACGACACAACTGAAACAAGACTTCGTATTTACGTCGGCCTCTAACTCACTTAACAATTCAATGGGACTTTAATGAAGTTTCAACACCAAGTACTATACATACTTGTTCCTCCAGCATACAAGTACATTGTGACGATTATTCGTGCATGGGGTTTTAATTCTTAGCAACGCTCTTTTGCGGCCCCTTCAATGTCGACACGCTAATCGTATTTCACGAGCAAACTGTGAATTAAGAAGAATACATATTTGACAATTAATATTTTCACCTAGATGTAATGAAATCAACTATTCATATATTCAATGATTTGAATAATTTGTATTATGCTTCACGTTGTTTGTTCATATTTTACAACCGATTGAATCCCCTTCCACGTGGAAAATATTATTTTGTATGTTTCGTTAATATTATTCTGACCGAGATTTTTTTAAGGGCAAAAACATATTCGTTTTTTATATTACTGAAATGGTTTTTCCTTGGATATATATGTTTCTATTATTTTATCGTATATTTTTACATGACTAGAGACTTGCCTCGATTTTGGCATACGAGTATATTTCTCGGAAAATTGTATGAGCTTCAAAAATGTCAAAAACAACATATTTCTAATCACCTCGTAGTTATCATTCTATTCATGAATTGAAATGTATTAAATCAAAATAATCCTGAAAATATGAGATAACTCATTATACCACAAGCCTGATGTAGGAATTGAACCCGCGTCTCTCGGATTCCGGTACAGTACTCTTACCTCTAATCTATCAAGGCATCTAGTACAATCGACCATAATTCATTTCTCTAGATTACTTCCCATTAACAGCTTAATTCCTATTTTTGTCAAGCACATCATATAGGATTATTAGGGTTTACTTTTTTATTATACAATTTTTTTAATAAATATAAATTACATACAATGTTTTGATACATTATGATTAGATATTGCAATATTTAGTTTATAGACTTAGTCTTTTACTTATTTTAATACTGAGTACAATCAATTGGTAATAAAAATAATTAATAAGTCATAAGATAATTTATGAAGAAAAAAACTACAAAAACCCACTTGTTTAGAGTTTACTTCTGAGTGATAGCACCTCCTATTTCCTAACAAATGAAGACAGGCCAATTCAGCTAGTAATAAATAAAAATTTCATTTTCGTATTAGCAACAATCTTTTATTGCTAAATATTAATATTGACGTGCTTGATAGTATTTAATGTAATTTTGGGGGTGGGATAAGCAAGTAAGGCCGTGGGAAACAGCCACCCGCGAAGAAAGAGCCTTCCTGAGGGGATGTGGCTTTTTTGTGTAACCTTCTGAGACTTTTAGAGATCGTTAACTATACCACAAACAGGATAGGGTCACTAATTGTGTGTACCTTTAACACGTTAACATCTAACAACAACTACTTCATCATTCACACTCAGCTTATATGATCCTTCCGAACAAAGTTATGGAGAAAATGTCATTATTCCCACGCCAGGACTATCAAGGGTCATTTACCTCACATATATGTTTGCTTTGACATTTATCTTCATCAAAATAAATGAAAATAATAGACAGAATGAAAATTATCCGAATGAGACAAGAAGTAGCCACGACGGGGCAATTTCGCACAACGACAAAGACGAAACTGAGTTAAAAATTCAATTTTACTCCACTTCGCTGGAAAATAAGCTCAAACAAGACATTGCAGAATAAAAAGAATGATATTCTTGACTCGGAATGCACTGGGGACACTTGCTTAAACTAAAATATCGTACTTAATAAACAAGATAAAAATGAAGCGTAGCTCTATCCTATCTAAATATCTTAGTCGGACATCTCAAACTTTAAAAAAGCAGTGGATGATATTTAAATTCTTGTATTTTATGTACTCTATATTTTATATTGCATTCAAAATAAAACATATAGTAAATAACTTTTGAATGAATGATAGGTTTTTGAAGAGATGAACATTTATTTGCTGTATTCGTTTCTATATAAATTAAGAAAAGCGCATAATTTTACCACAAAAATATTTTATTTTATTCGGAATCATATTTCAATATTTTTTTATTCAATAAATGTTTATTCTGTATTTATTTATTGAAGATTTTATAATTCCACCACTTATACAACTCATTATTTATTTATTTCTATACGCCTCGAGGTTTTTTTTTATATTTTTTTGTTTTTTAAGACACAATGACGTGATATATACATTCTATTAATACATTTTATACAAACATTTTTTTAATTATAGTATTGTTTATTTTTATATATATATGTACATTTCATTTTTGTTTACCTTTTTTATTACTATTGTTTTGTCTATAAAAAAGCTCTTCTGAACGTGTATATGGAAATAAATAAATAATTAATTGTTAACCCGTTTAACATAACAATCCAAGAAATCAGAGTAAGTCTGGACCAAGATGATCGATTGGGATTTTAATAATATTATTCCTGATCTCCCAATCGTAATAAATGATAAAATCAATTATTTTTTTGACCTGAGCCGGATTTGACCCCATGACCAAGTAATTATTACCATGTTTACCCTTTTTATCACTGTACTTATTTTTAATGATTTGGAGATTAATCTTATATGTGTAAGTTATAGTATCCGCAATTAGTATTTCCTTATTTATTATCGTAGTGGAACTCTTATTTGAAATATAAGTGTAAAACCTTAACGGTACTTATTCCAGTGTCTGGCTAAATCGATCGGCATTTAAGATATGCCACTTTTCTTTTTGTTCTTAAGTTAAATTGGCGTCAATTCAGCTGTCAAGAATACTTGCTGCTGTAACCCGAGGCAACTTACTAGTATATTATGTGAAATGCCAAGATCGAGATCTCACGTCATCCGTCTGTCAATCCTTGTATTCGATCAATGATCTTTTATTTCTTCAAATTGATTTTTGTTCTTTTTTATTAAGCAGATGAGTCCACCGCATCAATCAATTCAATAGACATTAAGAAATGATTGCATCGAAGTATTAAACTGAATTGAGTAGATTTAAAATATTTTTTGATGTGAACCATATTTAAAAATTAGTTACATGTATAAAAATGTGAACTTTCAATCATTGGATAAATAAATTGTTGATCGCGTTGCCATTTTATATATACATTTATTCTAATGTAATTTACATCATATATTTTTTTCAGTCTCTATATGATATATAGTCATAGTTACTATACTCAAAAACAAAAATATATTGTGGAATAAAGAGATAAAATATCATTAACTAAATAATATTTATAGGGAATGGGGTATCGTCAAAATATTGGGAAAAAAATCACACTTTATTGTGATGGAACAATAAATTGAATAATTTCATTTGTAGTTGAATGGCTATTTTATTTTAGATAAATTAAAAATGACAACGGTTGATAATTATTATCATACAAAATAAATACAGCTATTTTACCATTCACCGGATGATTTAAATGCCAATTGTTTGTTAGTAATGTAGCCAGATTTAATTTGATGAAATAGTTATTGCCCTTTTTGGACATTCGCGACTTAATTTGATTCAATAGTCAAAATATTTCAACCACACATACACATTTTTGTTGTACAAATGATTTTTTTTTTATTATTATTATTATTAAGAGAACACAGTCTTCTGGAATACCAGAGAACCTACATCTCTGATGGAGCTTTCTTTTGAGGAGGTATTTATACACAACAACGTGTTAATTGTCTGTCGGTGATCTTAACTATTACTAGTTACACAGGTCACCGACAGAGCGGCTCTGCCCGACTTAATAATCGCCTCGGTATTTACCTTACAATCCAGGAAATCAGAGTAAACCTGGATCAAGACGATCGATCGGGATTTTATTAATATTATTCCCGATCTCCCAGTCGTAATAACCGATCAAAAAATGATATATTATATTCAATAAAAAATAAATACATGTAATTTTCTTCTTATGAAGAATATATAATTCCGTATAATGACTTGTATTTAATGAACACTTAAGGAATATCCTTGATCGGGGATGAGGAATAATTTATACAGAGAAGCAAAGGTCAGGGATTGCGACTGTTATTGCAGATATTTGGTTTAATTTAAAATTTAAAATAATTGTTAGCAGGGAGAGTGTTCTGTTAGTCCCAGTTTTCCCGGTAGTATAGTCACCATACCAACCCATTTGTAATTCAAATGTACCAAAGCCGCACCCAGAACATGGCTTCTGCACAAATTCGCTGTTGCACTCCTGTAAAAACTCAATTATACCCACTGCGACACAATACTATCACACTAACTCGTATTATAATTATATTATATACAAAACATAATTAAATAGTCAAAAAAGACGTGTATAGTTTTGATCAGAAAGTAAAGAGGCTTTCTCAACGCTTTATCTAAAATTTACTAAGTTTAACATTAAAACCATGCGCATATAAAAGATAAACTTGATAGCATAATAATTTTATATTTTTATTATTATTGTGTTATTAGCAGACTTAGTCCAAAAATGGTTGTAATTAACTGCTTTGGCATATTCTATATATAATATAATTTGAATATTTTATTTCAGCTCTAATATTTACACAAAATATTATATGATATATGTACATCTAAACTTATCATATATCAAATATTATATTCATAGGACAAACTATAATGTTGAATGCAAATTTCAAAAATAGTAATTTAATTTTGTTATATTTTTTTTCTATTAATATTCGCAAGTTCAAATAAAATAATACATTTACCGAATAATAAAGCAATATCTGTAATAAAAATGTAAGCCGCGCCTTGAATTGAAAACCTGTTTTTTCACCCTCTTGGGCTACATCTGGTTATTATATATTTTTGGAAATATCAAATAGTTTAAATTATAAAGATAACCGATCCAGTACTCAATCATTATGATTTTTAGGCTTTTTTGATCCTTTGGAAAGCTTTGCAAATTTACAATAATACTATTTTATTCGTTTTAAAATACTAAGCCAATTTGGTTTTTACATACGTCTATACCAACGAAGCAAATTAAATCTTTACAATTTAAGTGCAATAGCTCTTTTTTATAATAAGAGAATAATTAATAAGAGTTTATTTATTGCCATGCTTACCGTAGAATATTATAAGTACAAAAAATATTTAGTTATTTGGAAAGGATTCTTTTTATTAGAACTGTCATAAACCATATTCACCCAATAAACCCCTGTATTAAATCTATCCGTCAATTTTATTACGTCCTAACCTAGCCTAACCATACTAGTAGTTTTCATCCATTCATAATATTTCCTGGTGAAACTATTGCCATAAAAGCAGTGCCTGAGCTATCGACACAATATTATATTTATGTTTATCATTAAAATAGGTTTTATTATTGTGTCACGTATTCAGTATGTGTTATTGTTTTAGGCCAACAAAAGTGGACAGGCGTTATTGGATGCTGTGTTTCGACAACTGGATTTAGTAGAGACCAGCTACTTTGGCCTCAGATACTTGGATCAAGATAATCAACCGGTAAGTCACTCAACTAAAAATAAAAATATTTTAAATTGCTTGTTTATTTGCCAAAATCCTTAAAACACAAACATAAATTATAGGTTTTGTATTAACTTTGACGTGTTTATGAGAAATGATTATATCACACAACGGTGGGAATTCAATTTGAAGACATGTAATAAAATCAACCGTTAAATTCTCAGTGCGTCCTGTATGATTTTCATATTTGACTTCACATAAACATACTAAATAATATCCTCTTGTTAACTGTAAATTTTAATTTTTTTCTTGGTTCGATAACCCTTTAAAGTCCAATAAAATCATGTACAATTTATGTCTGTTGAATTGCAATTTTATACCGTCACAATAATAAATTTTTACGAATAGAGCTTTTCCCTTATCATGTTTACACATCAAGTTACTCAATTTATGGGTATGTGTGTATTTTTATTTTTGATACATTGTTCTAGAGTCTTATAAGTTTTTAGAAACATATTGAATGGTTGAAATTATTACTATTTAAAAATCGATACTAAACTGTTTTTATATCTTATATATTTTTGTGATTTTTATTATATCGGCTGAATTTCATTATATTTAAAACATTAATAAATTATAATTTGAATTCGCTTCCTACTCATGTAATTTTACTTAATTGCACCTAAAAAGCACTCAATTTTCAATAGAATCTCCACTTCTTCTCATATATCTTACCAGAGAACAACAGATTTTCCTTATAAACAGAGCTTTTTATGGTTACGATAAAATAAATAAATAAAAATTAATATGAATATATTGATATATTTACACTTTTAGATAAATATACAACATATAAATGCTAGATCATATTTAAATTAATTATATTTTTCGCCGGCCTGCTACTGAGTACAACCACTATATAAAAACATTTAAAATTTTCATAAGAAGTTAATTCGTATTTATTGTATCAACAAGATTATATTTAATTTGATTTAATCAATATAATAACTCAAAATCAATCCAATATACGGTAGAGGTTTTCGTTAAAGGTAGAAACGTTTTATAGCAGAGACGCAGATGTTTCACATCTGAAAGTCGTCGTAAAACCCAATGCACTTTGCTCTGCTCATTTGAAACTTTTCCGTTTGTCTGTGTTTGAGAAATTCATTTTTCTACTTTGCTTTATCCAGACAGACTGTTATATTAATTACATAGCTTCATGGAAGTACAAACAATTGAAAAGTCGAGTAGACGCGAGTGAGATTTTACCGGTCCGTAATATAAAAACATTATTTATGAAACGATATGTTGACGATTTAATAAACAGTCGTGCTTTACATCGACGATCACTTCAATTTATGACTGTTTTATATCGATGTTTAAATACTCACAATCCGAATGATTTATTAAGCATGCCACATTTAAATTATGAGTGGATCCATATGAATTTGCTTTCAAGACTCCATATGGATTACTTCATACCAAAGCATAGGTTTTTGGCTAAAATATATTATAAGGCGCAAATAGAGGTCATGGGGTTTGTAGGCATATCCTTTTAATTGAAACAGTTTTCGCGATATAATATGGTCGTGATTAATGTATGAATAAGTCATAAGTTGTCGAGTACCACCTGCTGGGTTGCGTATAAACTTTATGACAATGAAAAAAGATGAGAGCGGCTTGTTCTTCGCAATCACTGAGATATATTGAGGCCAACCCGCTCGAGGCTAAATCCACAATCCATAATGTTTCTCAGTCGAAAATTAGATAATAAATCCTCAAAAATATATAAAATTGTATGGGTACAAAATCATTCTAGGATCCAGTATATCAAAAGGCTTTTATGTGTCAAGTGACAATAAGATTTATAAAATATTATTTAACTTTTTAATCAGAAAATATCAAAAGTTAAATTAAAAAAGGTGAACAAAATCAATTTCCATTCTCTATAAGCATTTTTTTTTCAAAGCAATTTTATACAAGCATAGCCTATTGATTATCAAAGTTATAAGTGGGCTACTAAGTTGAGTAAAAATTTAGCATTTTAGCTAATTGAGCTAATTTTCGTTTAATCAAGAAGGCGATATTCTAAAAAAATTACATAGTTTAAATGGCCAGCCTAAAAGAACGCGAAATCCGTTAGCAGCGAACTGTCTCTAAAGCTTGGGATTCCTAGGCGTGCGTCGCCGTAAACGTACACCGTAAAGACAGTAATAGAGTTGCTTTGCTCTACTTTTGATCGAGTTTTTGTTAATAAGTGCCTCGCCCGAGGCTCAGACAAGGCATTAACTAACAAAAACCCGATCATAAGTGTAACTAAGTAACTCTACTATCGCATTCACGGTGACGTATGCCTGGGAATCCATTACTTAATCCATATGTATTTTCACCCGTTGACAGTTCGCTGCGATATATTTGGCCGGGCCTTAATCGTTAGAACTGTATTCCATTTAAGCTGAAAACATATTTTTTTAATTTTATTTTCTTAAGTGATTATATAACAAATTAATTAGAACGACGCCCGGTAATATGAAATGTATTATAGTATTTTTTTTTAATATTTTCATTGAAAAGTGTTATATATTTTTTATTTATTATACACAAAGTGATTGAAAACATGTGAGAATGACTTTAGCTTAGACCACACCATAGCATCGTGCAGGTACTACAACTATTGCTCTAGGCAAACCCTCAATTACACGCCCTTTTACAACCACTGTCTGCCAGGGGTAGCCATCGTCAAAGGGTTGGTTAGACACTTCAATAAACCAAATAGGTACATACACTATTATTTAGTATATGCCATAAGTCATAGATTTTCATTAATAAATGCTTTTATGACCTTGTACCTGAATCAACCCATGTTTTGGTTAATTCCACACCTTTTTAACGGGAACAACATAATAATCCACCGTTCTTTGGTATAATAGTGAGGCGGGTAAAAAAATGAGTAGGGTTAAAAAGGCACCTCTTTCAACGTTCGACGTATTTCCATATTCAATATTTTTTGTCGAACATTCCATTGTAACAGGCCACTAATTAAACATTCCATTCAAAATCTCCACCCACTGACTCTCGTTCATATTGTTTTATTTTATAATGTACAATAGAACCCCGTGTATATTTCAGTCAATTTCAGGAAAGAATTAATCTATATATTGTTTTATTATAATTCCAGCGATGGTTGGAAGCTCGTCGCAGATTATCCAGACAACTTCGAGGAAATGGACCTCACACTTTGTATTTGGCAGTCAAGTTCTATGCGGCAGATCCTTGCAGACTCCTTGAAGAAATTACCAGGTATCGTATTTTTATTTTAAAAATAATTGGTATAGAAATGGATTTTACGTTCCAGATATTTATTATCAAATGTTTGAAACATTTAGAATTATTATTTAAGTACCATCAAAATTTTTTACCACCAGTATTTTTATATTGTGGATTTGAACTAACTGAAAATACTTTTAGAGGGTGATGAGCGTTTATATTTAAATAAATAAATGAAAATATTTGCTTATTTGCTAAAGTATTTAAATTACACAATACACACGCGATAGTCACTACTAAGTACTTTACAGAAACAGCTGATTGCAAGATGGTTGTTCTAACAAGATGGTTGTCACCAAAGGCGCTATTATTTTTTATTAATAATAAAAATATTTTCACTCATTTTTTTGATACCTTACCATCATATAAAATATTCTTAGTTAGTTTAAGTCCACCCTGTAAATAATAAAAAATGTTTTTATATTTAAAATAGTATATTGGTAGTTAACTACAAGAATATCTATTATGTTGTTAAAATCGTTGTACCAACCTCATAAATATTGTTCGCTTGTCTATTATTTGTCTTTTCATCCAATATTCAATGGACGATCATAAAATGTTGTTTGTAGTACAGCAATTTGATACGAGCCTTCTTACAATGTTGGCATACAGCCTTCAATACGACACGATTGATTTACAAGTTTGATACATTATATTATATATAAAATGGAATCAAGTAATAATGATAATATTATTTGCATGGGATTGCCAAAAAGGTCCAGCACGTGCAGAGCTAATGATTCCGTAAGTCAGGTTCTTAGAAGGCAAATATCATATTAATTGTTAGATCTGAGCAAATGTTTACATTCTGGAAATAGGACGGTTGAAATTATCTGCATTTATAATGAATCTCTCAGCGATAAAATAATATAAGAATTTTGACAAATTTCGAATGAATTGCAAATTTTTTTCAGCTTCCATTCGAATTCATTCATTTTAATTGGATTTTTTTTATAAATCTCGATGTCATATTTTTTCGCCTGGAGGTTTTGCCATTCTGAGCTCACTTCTCATTTCAAAAGGCCAAAAAATAAATATCAGGGGCCTTCTGTCTTCTTTCCCTTTGTGGCTGAAAATGAATTCAATAACAAAAGACACTTTCCAACGAACGTTTACGTTTTCATATTGAATCTTTTATTTTGGAAATGCATCTGGTTAGGGTTGCAAAAATAATTACATAATTTTTTGAAAATTACTTTCGATTCTTATAGAAATGTTGGAAGCTTTGGTGGTTTTATGCTTTATGCATTTGTATATTTATTTATTTATTTATTTACGCTCCGAAGAACTTTTTTACTTTTAGAAAGGGTCTTTTTGAGAGGGTTTTTTATACACAACAACGTGATAATTGTCTGTCGGCGATCTTAACTATTACTAGTTACACAGTTCACCGACAGAGCGGCTCTGCCCGACTTAATAATCGCCTCAGTATTTACCTTACAATCCAGGAAATCAGAGTAAACCTGGATCAAGACGATCGATCGGGATTTTATTAATATTATTCCCGATCTCCCAGTCGTAATAACCGATCAAATCAATTTAAAAATTCTTGACTTGAGTGGGATTCGAACTTATGACCACAGTATTCGTAGCCACGCATCTTATCCCCTGAGCTATCACGCTGGGTGGTATAAAAGATTAATGTAAACAATGGAAATTTTTCAGAACCCTTATTTTTATCATGTATGTACTTCAATTTACAAATTAAGTTTTACTGTGTGTAAAAGCATACACCTATTATTTGAATAAAATATCAAATGGTTATTTTATAGTAGTGTATAACTATCTTTTCTATGAAAACGTGTTAAATATTAGTTTGAAATTATTATTTGATACCCTTTATGATTCAGAAGCCTCCGGCAATTGATATGGCCCACCCTGTGCTGTGTCGTACCTCAGAGAAGGACTCATCGTGCTTCTAAATTTATGCTGGAATAATGAAAAATTTAAATATTGCCAACTTGCACCGTTTTAATTTCGTATTCGCTCTTTTTCCTTGCTCTCACCCTTCTTACTTGTTTTACCTTCTTATTGTGCTTCTCTCAACGACCGGCATCGTTCATCCTATCCTGAAAGGAAAGTCGATTTAATGGCTGAATTCACCCCTCTATCTTTTTAATTTTTATCATAATGAATCGTCCTTTTATTAGGACATATAGAATCTTTAACCTGAAATGTAGTAAAAATGTCTAATTGGATTGCTTAATCCCTACAATAAATATTCATATCAAACGCATCTTCTTAATGAAAACACAATTAAGGCGGTCGCAGATTGCAATTCTAGTTCTTTGCTTCGTGACCGCTTTTAATTAAAACCAAAGTATTATTCTCCCCAGTTATTTTATAAATAAATGTAATACCATTACAATTGTACATGCTGCTCTAAAAACCACAAATAGTCTTCAAGTCTTTTTGGCTTGAAACAGCTTTGATAACCCTTTTACTGCCTGGTTTAAAGCGAGCATCAAATACGATTTTAATTAAATTATTGAGCAGTGAATACGTTATGATTTTTTATTGCTTTACTTGATGTGTTTGTAGTTAATTATTCTAGGTTTGGGGTGAGCTTTCGCATTAAAGGTTAGGTTTTGTTTGACCGGCTTAGGTTCAGTATCCGGTATCGTGTAGCAATAATCAATTCGTCTTGTGGTGGTTCTTTTTGCTTTGGTCCTTCTTTCCCCTATTCGATTAGTCTGGCTCGTTTTCTTCCCGGTTTAACCCCAAAGGGGTGACCCATCCACGGTGCCAATAAGTGCTCGCCTTTCTCCTGAATCCTAATTACTTCCCACACGACTCCTTAACGTGAAGCCTTTGCCAGCAAAGGTATTTTTTCACCACAATCCCCCTTGGCAAACTATATTTATCTCACTCAGCAAAATCGCAATTCGACAATTTAACAACATTTACCATTCCATTAATTCCCCAACTATTTATTAATTAATTAGCTAGTAGATATATAAACATTCATCATTAATTCAAATCATAATCGAATGACAAATTCAATCGGTTATCTAAAATAAATAGTATATTTGATCTGGTGATTTAATTATGTTGTCAAAGCATTATTAAACAGAATTTTAAAGGGGTATCGTATGCCAATGGTACATATATAAAATATTGTAAGCTTGTGTTAAAATCGAGTATAGGAGGAAAGTACCGGCTACCAATTAACTGAGTTTAATGAAAATTTTGATATTCAATATGTGACACATCCTCCTTTTAGGGGTAAAATCCACCCCATTATACAGCATGTTGACATATTTAAATTTAAAAAAAATATATTGTGACATATAGTATTGAATCCATTATGGTTTCAACAATACACATTATTGTTTGTTATTTCATATTAATTTAATAATCGAACTATTTAATAAAGCACCATGTGTAGCATGAAAGAGGAAATATCCATTCAGCTAGACAGTTCAGACTGGTTGTCACCTGGCCTTAATTAAAATCTATCCCGAAACCAGTATACATTATGCTGCGTTCGCCGTTAACCAAAATATTGTTCAATTCGATATAATTATATTAATATGAATACTTAAATTACACCATGCCGTACCCAAAAAGCTACAGATAATGGTAATGCTTGTATCAATACCTGGAATATTAATACCCAAATTGATTTTATTGGCTTATACTTTAAACCCTTGCCTATTGTGTTTATTTCTCCAAATCCACTTTTCATGGGATAGTAAGTTTCCTACGCTGAGTAGTCTCATTATGAATTTTACAGCGTGGTTTTACTTAACGACATCATAAAGCGATAGAGCCCCTGAAAGTTAACAATAGGAGAGACTTTACGATAGATATAAATTTTGTGATCATCATCGCATCATATCCATTTTAATTAGTATTATAATCATATTCAACATCTTCCTCAAATATTCTAGATTCGTGTTTTTATTATGTTTCGAGAGCAAATATCAATCTTTAGAATTGATAACAGTGAAAACTATTTAAATTTATCGTTGAATATTATATAAACCAAAAAACAAGATTAAATATATATATATATAGTTATATATATATATATATATATATATATATATATATATAAATATATATATATATAATATTTATATATATATATATATATATATATATATATATATAAATTAAATGCTAGTTTTGAATAAACTCAACGTTTTATTTTTAGCCCCATTTTTACACAATTGTTTAAATCCAAATAAAAATAATTAAGTGATAAATTATCTTGATATTTCATAACAGAAAACATTATTATTCTCTGTTTTCTTCGATCTATAAATTAAAAATAATAAAATAGATTTCAATGTTTTCTATCTATGAATATCTACGTCCATATTATGAATTATAATGAAAAGGATAAAACAACAAAAATGTTGTGTTGATTTGTTTCTTCTGAAGTTAAAACTAATCGTCGAGTGTATGCATATTTATGAGAACACTTCGGTCCCCCTTCATGTGAGAAATATCATCTATTGTGATTGATTTACGAGACCTACAACTAATAAAAGTATATTCCATATTTGGAGTCTTGTGCCCTTTTTGGCTTTAAAAGCAATAATAAGTCCGCTTCATACTTTAACGCATCAATGAACTTTGACGTTTACTCGAAGCCTTTCGACAGCAAAATATTTTCTGTGCCTGTACATTGAAAATACAATTTTATTATATAATATTTCATAACTACGAACAATTTTTATTATTAATCTCTTGTATATAAAAAAAAACAAAATCTCCAACATCCGAAGCTTTATGATATAATTATTATCTTCTATGTACTTTGGTTCGAAACTAAGAGGCAACTTTACGGTTTAAAAGTTGTTCAGTATTGTTGAAGGTAGATTATATTAAGATACAATAGAAAGGCGCATGCAACAGCTTCCTGGTATTTTCCACCCTATACCTCGTACTAAAATAATAATTAACTTCGAATAGTACTATATATACAGTATATGTAATGTAATGTAAATTAAACTGAATTTTATTGATCGAAATTTAATCTTCTTTACAATATAGTGCTTCAGAAATAGTTCATTGTTCTGAAACGAAGCTCTTACAGAAATGAGCTTATTAGGCTTAAGTGTTTGCCAAGGGAAACCTTATAATCCTTCCGACACGATGTCCCAATTAACAATGATTAATTAACATAATAAATACATGTACCGCTTTCATAATATGCTCAAGCTAACAATGAGTGTGTTTTTTTATAATTCTTCCCGCGGTCGGTCGTTTCAAATTGTAGTTTTGAACTTGTGCTGAAAATAAAACGATGTTTTAAAAAAAAACAGCTCGGTCTGAATGTCATTATTATGTTTTTTTTTTACCCACAATAATCCCACGATCCCGGCAACAAGTGCTCATATGCTTTAAACGTGGTGTTTATTTTATGTGGGAATACAATAAAAAAACCATATATTACTTTAAAATAAAGAATAGATATTTTTCATCTTTTAATTATTATTTTTATGACTTATAACACACAGTGATTGGTGATTATTGTCACTGATTAAAAGTCAACTAATCGTTATCTTGATATTATTTGTAGATTATAACTAGTAACATTTTTTGGTTATTGATAATTACATATCCTTATTTTTCTCTCTAAACTCTTCGAAATCCTATTGTTACTTATTACCTAGTGTTTCGTTCCTCAAACACTTGTTTTATTTTACTTACAAGATTTATCAAAATATATACAAATCATTAAACTGTTGAGGAAACTTTTTTTATCTTAAAGATTTTTGCATGTTGTCGTCAAGCATTTTTAAACACTTAATTCGCTTTTTGAATTCACAGCGTATATATTTCGATTCCAAATATAAATAATTTCAATAATATTGTAAGCCCTGCACACTTGTCTTATTTGTTGAATTTTGAACTTATAATACTTGAGGACTCACAAATATATGAATTCCAGCACTAATTAGCGGATGCCGTATAAGTTAGTATTGTATAAACTAAAGTCAGACTCATTCCGATGCAAATATTTGGCGCCGGTTGTTAGTTATGTTGTTGTAAAGAGTGAATCTGACAGAGTTTCTCATGTTAATTCAGGAACATCGTCTATGCAACTAACTTACATTCTATTGTGCATCTCTCAACATTATCGATGTAATCATGAATAATCAGGAAGTCCTGCTCTTTTAGATCTACTCATAGATTACTTTATTTTTTGTGTAGTCTAGATAGCCTTGAAATCAACATTGAAGGCAGAATTTATATAATTTAATACTGAACACGGTCATCAATGGTCTTCCTACGCACATATGGACGACGACAAATTTTGCATACAAAATTATAAGGTACACGATTCTTGACCATTACTACTTGGGGGCCTCGTATATCACCATATATTTATTCTTTACTAAATAAAACGTCATTGAACTATAATATGATATTTACATATTTTTTTATATAATAATTATCCATTGCTGGGTTTACAAATCATTACACTCCTTACATATCGAAATATCGAAAAAATACATATTAATTATTCTATTTATAAAATTACTATCTTCCTATATTATCATTATAGAGATTAATGTCACTTCGAGTAAAAATAAAAATAACTTTTCGGGTATAATAAACCTGTAAATTTCATAAGACATTTTAATACAAATTATGTTAAGATTCTATCAAAAATCTTTTCTTTTAGTTATTTATAGTTTTTTTTTATATATTTGCTTTTTTAGACATAACAACGTGTTGATTCATTGTCTGTCGGTGATCTTAACTATTACTAGTTACAGAAGTCACCGATAGAGCGGCTCTGTCAGATTTAATAATCGCCTTAGTATTTACCTTAGAATCCAGGAAATCAGAGTAAACCTAGATCGAAACGATCGATCGGTATTTTATTTATATTATCCTGGAACTCCCGGTTGTAATAAACGATCAATATGTATGTTATTTTTATTGAATTAACAAAATAATCTATTAAAAAATAAAACATTTTTGCCAGAAAGATTATCATCCCAATTGTACACGATGTGACGTCAATGCTCTTCTGGACTCATTATCATGAATATGATATTAGATTATCTTCTTCGAAATACATAAAAATATTTTACATTAAATCCCAATACGATTCCAATTTTTTATTGATATTATATTTTTGAGGCAACAGTCGTAAATTAACATTTGTAAATAAATTAGTACAATTATCATATTGAACATTTATTTCCATCTTATTCAATAATATTTCCATTTTTGATATTTATAGAATTACATGTATAAAATAAGACATGTGTGTTTTAGCATAATATTCCTATAGTAGAACCAATATTTGCTTTGCGGGAGTGATTCTAGCAAAATAAATATATCGTTTGATGTTCTTCCATACAATCAAGGCTCTACTTTTCTACATTCACCTGAAATTAAAGCGCCCTTTCGTACCTTATTTAAATAACAATAATATCACATCTGCCTTTCCGAGTCAATATTTGAGCGGTGCAAACAAACTTGCTTATTATTCGAAAGTGGTAATTTATGAATATTATTGTATATGATCTTGTGGTCTACGTCTTAATCCCTCGTTCACGTCCAATGATAAATCTGGTTTACGTGTAATGAATATATCACGATTTGTATGTTTTCTCATTGTTGGTCGAGATTAATCGTGTATATATTATTATGTTGTGTGTCCAATGCCTCGTCTTTTTTATTTATCTCAATTCCACCCACTCCATACAAGATTTGGTCTCTTGTAACACTTGTTCACTTTTCGTCGAGATGCTTAATCAAATGTATTCCTACAATATATTTGACATCGTACACTATTTATTAGAGAAAACGAAAATAGTACTACATACAATGGTAAATATGTACGTGAGAAAAATCATTTATCGTATTATCCTCTTCGTAAGCTTCTCACATAAAACAATTAATATTTTCTAAATTTCACCTTCAATTATGACATTTTGGTAATGGTAGAATCGTACCTACTTTGACATAATATTAATAAAATCATTGTTTTAATCAAGATAATCAAGATTAAAACAATGATTTTATTAATATTATGTCAAAGTAGGTACGATTTTCATTTTTCAAACCTACATTTGATATATGTATATAATTTTACGTATTCGGACCCTTTAATAATTTCCTTTATAATATTGATTTATTATTTGATTATTATATTTCAACTACAGTTATCATACATCAATTTTTATATTCATGGGACAAACTATAAAGTTGAAAGCAAATTTCAAAAATAATAGATTTATTTTAAAATTTTTAAGATGGTTCTGTTAATATCCTAAATTTCAAATAGAATAATAAATTTTACCGAATAATAATGCCATACATATATGTAATAAAAATGCAAGCCACGCAGTGTTCTATAATTATGAGTAATTGAAAACCTATTTTTTCACCCTCTTGACCGACGTTTGATCATGAATATCTAAAAATTGTGAATTTTCAGGTAGACTAAGATAATTCTGGGCCGAAGATTTTCATAAAATATCCCTGAGTTTTACAACATTTTATTATTTATTTCTCACTTGAAAATTTAATAATATTTGATATTATCAATTAAATATTATTTTTCGCCAATTGCTGTCTTTTTTAAATTGAAGCAATATGAAAAAGTCATGTACAAATAAAATATAAAGTCACCCTTGCATATTAAAGACAAGTGGTTACTGCGTGAAGACTGAAGGGCTTTCACTTTGTACCTGTCGGTTGTCATCATATTCTTTTGAATCATTACTTATACTCTTCTGAATCTTTTTCGCATATTAATTAAATCACATTACCGTTCGAGTGGAACCTAAAGATTTTTCGAGCCTGTGATTTTGAGCATTTTCCCCATATTTTTATAAAGTCACGGTAAATATTCGCGCATCCGTACTCTTTCTCAATTGACATCTTCGGTGAAAGCGTCGAGATCTATTCCCTGTTTTATTTTTATCCCTTCTCTCTCTTTGTGAATCCCTTATTCATATATCATGTATGTAGTCGTAAGACTGAATATTTTTATATTGAGTATTGAACCTTTATTTGTGTTCACATGTGTCTATGTTTTTCGATGTATTCTCAACACACACACATTCTGTACGTTTCTTAGAATATTTATTGCCGTTTTCCTGAATCGAGTCTCCTTTGAAACGTTTCAATATTGAACGCTCACAAGAAGATTGGAAAATGTTTTATTATTTTAGATAAATTATTCGAATACATATTACTGTAGGAAATTCTTTTTTTTTAATATTTCTTCGAGGCACTCAATTTGTCCTTTTAAAATTTTTTGTCACTCATTTTATGTACATTACTAACATGAATACATTTTAAATCAAATACGTTTTAAACATTAAAACCTATGTGCTTAAAATATATTCTCGCTGTTATTATAGATTCACTATAACATATATAACATGTTTTTTGGTTTGATATTTTAATCCTCTTACTATAGAAAATCGAGTGAACCTGGATCTAAAATTACTTTATTTTCAATTCGAGCAGTATTCAAATTTGTAACTATGCATCTATTCGATAAACTGGTGGTTTATTTTATTGATTTATTTTTTTAATATTAAAACTTTATTCTTCTTTGTTGTTTCAGGTGAGTGTTTTTAATTAGATGTCTAAAGCAGAGATGAGCAGTAGCGGCTTTTGTAAGTTTAATCTTCGATTGTGATCACCCTCTGTCCAGGTTAAAGTATATCTCTATTTATTATATAATATTCATGTTTGTTAGTCTAAATTTGGGTTCAAGTTCGATTAGAGTGGTGATTTAATGGCTTAGTGGTTGGCTTAGTAATGAAAATATGCGTCTGGTTATGTTATGGTGTAATAAATTGTATGGTTGTGCCCGGTCCTTGTTGTTTTCAATAAACCATACTCTAGCTTCACCCCAACTTATGACGGTCTAACACTTTATTTATATATATGTTTAGTCACTCCTCAAGTGCTCACATATTTACATAAAAAACTCACATATTTTTAAAGTTAATATTGAGACCCGCTTTGGTAATAAATGGTCCATATGAGTGTTTCCATAAATGTCACAATTCTTAATGATCTTAAAGTATGAAGTTAACTTATATCTCCATTTAATATTCTCTAATAAATTGATGGTTTTTAATATTCTGTATTCACATAGGGTGATATGAATAAAATTACATACATGTATTATACTCTTACTCTTTGGAGAACTTTCTTTGGTAAGAATAAAATACCGATGCCGATTCTAAGAAAATGAACCTACTTTATATTTCTCGTGTTTGTACAGCAAGTGTCAAACTTCAGACATATCCAAAGGCAAGAGTACTTACTCATTAACGGCTTTGATTGGTCACACACACACTCTACGTTTTTTTTTTAATTTTGACATTTGTTCTGCAAAAATAGGAAAAAAAAGAGTAGTTCAAATAAAAAATATGCATGTTATTCCACGTTGTTGTTAATATTAGTAAAAAATATTTAATAAAAGTTACAAAGTATTTTTTTTCATGTCCCGTTTGAAATCAAGTGAATTCTTGATAATTTGTATATTATTATAGCACAGTTAATCGGAAAGATTCGCGTTTGTTTTGTAACATGCTTCTATTTTGTTTCTTCTATTGATGTGATAAAATATGAAAAATTTTACTTATTACAAAAAATAGCTTCTCTTTATAATATTAACCTCTCAATGTATGAAATGCGTTTAAAAACCTAAAATACTTAAATATTTCAGTTCATTACATAGCTTGTTTTCGTATGTTCGAAAAACAAGTAAGTTGGATAGTTTTGCGCTGTCATTGGTAATAAAAGTCATCAATGAAGATAACAGGCTGTAGTTGTTGAAGGCTTTTATCGTGTTTCCAGGAAAATTTGGACACTTTCCCCTCTCTAATGGGGATTCTTTCCTCTGTAATCGCTTCACTTAAATTTTATAGTGTTTATGCACTAAAAATAATCCTTTTATCTAAAAGGTATAAAAAATATTATTACAAACAAATGGCTACGCTCTTTGTTGATTTTGTAACAATTCAATGGAATAATCCAAATATGTTCATGGATAACAATGAACCATAAATACTTACATTTATTTAATACTCATAAAATGCCTCATTTTATTTCATATGAATGTATAAATAATAATTATTTTTTGGGGCTTTATTATTTAGACCAATGGTACTCTGTTCTTATTTATAAACTAATTATGTCCTAGAATCTTATCTCCCCACTTTATGCTATTTATACCCCAATAATAATAATCATTTTTTCTCGATAATATTCTTATATAAATGCTTTTGTTTGTGATATTTGGTCGAGTCTTATGACAACGGATGACCCGGTTTATTAACCATGGTAACGACTTAGCAACCATTCTGCTATCTCACACCAATATTTTCATATTCAAATATTCCTGAAATGTAAAATAAATATTTTCAGAACAAATTTTATTTAATCCTTTATCCCGGGCAAAAAATGTTTATTTCTGGCAATATTAATTATATTTTCGATTATTGTCTTATACATGAAAAAATGCCCATACATCCTCCCGCCCAATCGAATGTCAACAATATATTTTCTTTATACGACTGATATGCTACCTAATTCTGTAATAACACATATATTTTGTTTGTTTTCCTGCCTCGTGGAGACACATATAATAAATATTCTTGATATGTGATGTTCAATTATATCCTCCACGTAATCGTATTACTTATATTCTGATCGATAAATAATATAATACAACCCAATTAATAGGACGATTTATATTATTGTCAAAATTATTTATATTAAACATCCCCAGGACCAATCCTCACGCAGGCAATGTAATTGCCTTTTATACGGATTTATATCTCTCGAAAAACACACGTGCCTCCTGAAAAAACATATTTCGGCTGAAAAAGATAAAGCCTCGCACACGTTGCATTATAACAACAAATATTGTTGTGTTCGCATTGAAAATCGTATTGATTGTGTAGTTTAGGTTTAATCTGGAAAATATTTGATTAATATATATACCAATTCATATTCAAAACTAAAATATAACACTTACTGGCTTTATATGAATAACAATACAATTAATTGCACATACATATAAAGAAGTAAGAAAACCAAGACTGATAAATGTTTTGATATGAATGAATAATGTTATTTAATGTGTGCAGCAATGGTCCAGGCCAAATCCGAAATGGATTTTACATTTTTTCCATAATTTATTTATTTAAAATGTCAAAGAATTTAGATTTTAAGTCAATGTATTGTAAACTCTCGATATTGTTTTATTATACAGGGTGGACTTGAACTAACTGGGAATATTTTAGTGGTTGGTATGGTATTTTTTTATTATCAATTAAAAATAAAATTATTTCGTGCTTTTCGAACCGAGTTTGCGTCGCCATCTTGAAATCAGTTGTTTCTGTGAAGTTTGGAATCAGATATTTTGTTTGTTAAATATTGTAGAAATTAAGCATTGATTTATTTATTTATATTATTTTTCACTTACATAATTTCGCGGTACTGATTTAATAATGAACTATTTGATTATATGAGATTATTTAGATGCCGACAAATTATGATTTATCCCTACACACCTCACCTTTCAATAGCATATATATTTTTATTAAATTTAATAATAGACATATAGATAAATATCCGTTCATTAAATAATCGATTCAAAATGTAGCTATCAAAAACTTTATCGCGTATTTTTTTTCTCCAGATTCATTTTTCACAGCTTTGCATAATGCTTAGAAAGGCTTTAGTTCGTATATTCGAATTCGTCTATCCACTTGTCCGAATTGCCTCTCAGAGTTAGCTTCCCCGACATCGTCGTGGGAATGAAAAATAAATCACATGTGTGTATTTGTGATAAAAAAGTTAGGGGTGCGTGAAAATTTCCTCGGCACGCAAAAACCGGAGGCCCCTTTGATCGCGACATAATTTCCCATGCGGGGTTTTCACATACAGGGTGCAAATTAAAGCCATTCGTTTGATTTAATATCAAACAATAAATGCCCCTGATACCACTAATTTGATCATTCATCCTAAATAATTTAATTAAATATTTAATTGTTATTCTATCGTGTGTCTTTTCTCGTGTTCTCAAAACTCATCTGTTAGTTTAATGTGCAAAACTTCTCTAAACTATGCTTCGAGGGTACGAACTACCAAATGCACCCATCATCCATACTAAAACCACAAACAGGAATTCTGGGGTTGTTGGTTTAACCACATTTCTACAAGAAATATTCGACAATTAATATTACCTCTTCTTGTTAACTTGTTAATGTTTTTTTTTTTATTATTAAGTGCTATATTTTTATATATTAAATGAAACGTTTAGTCTCAATTAAGTTTAATTTATGAAAAAAATAGGTATTGAGAAATATATAAAAAGAGATTATTAATTTGAGTGTCATTTTAAATGAATTTGAGTAATTTGAGTCAACAAACTAGGTCAACTCTTAAAGGATACGTCACGGTATTATTATTAAAGAAAATTGTTGGTTGTAATTTATATAGTACAAAATACTGCGGAAACTACAATTTTCTTTTAATTATTGAATTTCATCAAGAAGTCAACACTATCAACATTATATTATATATAAAATTATTTTTAACCCTTTTTTATATCTCGCAAAATCCAGTTATTTAAACAAAAACCATGTAGGTTATAATAAAATAATTTCAAAATGCATATAGTAGATAATTATTTTTATCTAAATTGCGACACATACTGATTATTTGAACCCAGTAAAATAATTTATGATTGAAACGATTTCAGATTCGTCCTCCCTGTCATGTTGAATATATATATAAATGAAAAATATTTTTTAAAATCATTCCTAAAGGGTGAATGAAATTCAATTAAAAACCTTTTTTAAATCAAAATCTTTCATTCAATTTTCTGCAGTATTATTTGTGTATTTATTTTTTCGCGGCTTTCTATGCACGTTTTATTCAATGGGTGCTTTAAAATATTATTATATGGTATTTAAATAGGCACGTCAATTTGATATACGTTACTAATTGGGGAACAATAAAACTCAACTTGGTATTTGACTTAATCTCCCGAACGTGATACTCTTGCCACAGAGATATTAACCGACCGATCCAGCTGATCTTTATGAGTTCAACCGGGAACTTCTTTAAGGACAACATAAACAAGCAGCCACGTGTTTGGCTTTTAGCTAAAACAAGGTTCACGGGCTTTAAATAACCCTAGCGTAAAAAGCGGTCTTATTTTTATTAAGCCCTGCCTTTGATGCTTCACTTTGGATCTGTGACCGCAGCTTGTTTACACCATGCTTTAATTTTTTTTAAATTAAATTGGTGATTAAACGGTTTTATCGGTAAATAGTTATGTAGTCGTGAAAAAAAACGAAATTTTATCCAAAATACCGCGAATGTATAACATATCTTAATTCTGATATACATTCTAATTTATATATAAAATGTATACCAAACCATAAATATTTTTTTTAATTATTAAGTTTTAGAACTCAGTGGATAAAGCGCTTGGTTACAAATACTGTAGTCATGGGTTCGAATCCCGCTCAAGTAAAAAAATAATTTCATCAATTATTACGACTAGGAGTTCAGGAATATTATTAATAAAATCCCTATTGATCGTCATAATCTAATTTCCTGGATAGTAAGGTAAATACTGAGGCGATTATTAAGTCAGTGATCTGTGTAACTAGTAATAGTTAAAATCATCGACAGTCAATGAATTAACCCGTAGTTAAAAAACCGATTTTTTTTAAATATACGATTTTAATATCGACTTTTAATAAATGATTTGGTCAAAAATGATTAAAAAATTTATATATGGATCAGCGAATATTTAAATACAACTAATCAATTCTGTATAAGCAAGTGAAAATTATTTGTTGACACGTTAACAAATTTTACTTTGTTTAAGTAGCAATTCGAACAATTTATTTTGTGGTAAGAAAATAAACGATTCTATTTTAAAACATCAATTTATGTAGTTTTAAGTCACCGTATAGTTTAACGATAAAGTTACAATGAGTCACGTAATTAACGTTTCAAAACAAACAGACGTTGTCCTGTTTATTTATTTTATCTAATCCACATTGATTGGACAAGATAGTTTCTTTTACAAGGCTTTACGTCTGTCTGACAAACCAAACCATAGCTGAAATAGCAATGTTGAATCAAATTAAATTCCTTTCGGTAAAACGCAGACATATAAGACTGAAGAAACTCTTCTATGAGAATTGGACGGACAAAATACGCTCCATTTCACTTTTGGAAATAACAGATAATATTTTATCAAACTGGATTTTTCGAACCGAATAAATCTTTCCCTTTTATACTTATAATATATTTATTGAAATTCTTGGAAATTTAATTTAATTTATCCCGGTATAAAGCGGTTGGATTAGTATTACTTTCTCATTTTGTTAATTACTCAAAACGGTACAAAATTATATTTTATTAATATTACTCTCTTATATTATATAATTTCTTCATATAAAAAATATATTTCTATTCTTACTCTTCAATAGTCGCACCCGTTTGTACAAAAAAAACCATTGTATCATTTTTCGCATTGAATCTATTACATATTATATAAAGCATCATCATCATTGTCGTATTGAAAAGAGAGTCGAAAAGTGTCCCCTTTCAGTTTTCAGTGTCAGATAAAAGTAGACTTCTGCCTACAATCATTATCATCCCTCTTTATTGTGAACCACCCCTCTTTGTACCTACAAATAAACCCTTATTGAAAATATTTTACCCTCGAAGTCCTCTATCGATCGCACACTAAAAATATTACATTTCAGGAATATGAATGAAAATTATCTGTATAATTAATGTGTCTTTTTATCTTTTAATAAAATTATTTATGTAAAAAATAATATATTAAATACATTGTAAGAGAAGTGACTGGTACTCACAAATTGTTGCATGCCGCAATCACATCAAAGGGAGGATTCGAGTCAAATACTTCACTAAATTATACCCACACTTACTCCATACAATGCTTTTCATTATTTTGAAATATGTACCTACTTGTGTCTCGACAGTGTCACGAAATTACTAACATGAAGTTCCAGTGAAACAGAGAAGCCTATGAACCAAGTACATACCATAAATTAAGATTATTATGTAATAACTTTCATAGAAATTTATATCATGGCTCAAGGGATAGGCGTGTATTTAAAAATATAAACACTTTGACATAATTTTTTTTTGACGTATGTGAGATCGGAAACAATATTAATTAATTATTGATCAGTGGTACTCTGATTTCTTGGATTTCAATGAGATATTATAAATTTGGTTAAAACCGACCTGAAGGTGGCTGAATTATTAAATTTAAACAAGTTTTGTGTGTAATGTTTTCACCATATGCTATATTCAATTAAAAATCCATACAAAGAAAGTTTATTTTAAAGAGAAATATCCTTAATTTGATATATGCATCATTTGTATTTAATTTTTTATGTATATTACAGTCCTCATTTTTTTTAAATATTTCTAAAGCTTGTTATTATCTATTGGTATCGTAGTTATGAAGCTATAAAACACATATTGAAAGACAATTACATATTCCTGGATGACTCTGTAGCTGGTTGACCTCCAAGTTGTGGTTAATTGGTATTGAGGGCCACTTCATCATCTTTTCCATGACATGTAACACAACATCCTGAACACTTATAAGGAACACGCAATCGACCACTTGTTGCTTCAGACTGTATTCAGTAAAATCGATTAGTTATGATGCTACAGACAAATAGCTCAATTCACTAGTGCACGCAATCTTACAATATTAAAATATAATATGTATACCTACCATCTAAATGACATTGAGTCAAATGAACAAATTATTAATTTGTCGATGATTATATTTTTTAACGTGAATTTATACTGAAGTGCCTTGGATTTTTTTTACTAGTGACTTGTTTCCTGATGGAAATCTCTTTAACTCTTACAGTTACACAGGTTCTGTCGCATCCCATAATCAGTATTTACATTACAATCCAGGATATCAGAGAAAATCTGGATTGAAAGAAGCTGTGAATCTCCCAGTCGCAATAGTCGCTTGTTAGTTTTTTATTAAAGCATGTTTTCAACCATATCTAAAATATTTATTATCCCATTATTACACAAGTTTTAAAATCTGGAATAAATAATCACAAATTATCTAATATCTCTTTAAGATAATATTTATTAATCTATTAAGAGAACACCCTTTTCTTACCCATTCAGAATTTTAAAGAAAAAAAGAAAATTTCATTTTAAATGATAACGTTTCTTGCATTTATTTAATAAAATTTATAATAAAATGATGTATATATGTATATAATAAAGCTTAAATTAACTTGTTGTAATAATAATTTTATTTGTATGGTATGAACATTTTTACGAACACAAAAAACAATGATATCCACTAATAAAAGCTTGGTCAATTAGTAATATATAAAAAAAGCTTGGTCAATTAGTAATATGTTAAAACCAAATATAAAAAATGGAGTTGTAAAAGTGCATACTCTCTTGAAATAATAATCAATAAGTCAATATGTGATTTTACACAAGTTTCGTTTTTATTACCCATCGATCTTCCAAATAAAATTCCATTAGAATGTATAGTAAAATTATTTGTAATACATTCCTACGTAACCTATTATTCAGTCTGTACGTTGTTGGAGTGATCTAAAAGGATAGTTCTGTTTTCATAAATCCGTTAGCTTTTTCATTTATCTGAGCTTTGTGTTGGTTTTAGGTTTGCTCGTTAGTCTGGTGCGACGTAGGCGTTTTTTTACATTCAAAGTCAAAAGTGAATTTCAGCCATATTTTCATGAAAGTATTGTTGAACATTCCACTGGAACTCGATCAGTGAATTGGTTACTCAATGAGGAGGTTTCAGTCAAACACACTCAAATAATCAGTTATTTTATTAAGTTTGTTCATAAGGTAAAAATGCAATATCCTTTTCACAATCACCAAAAGTTTTGTGTGTCAGTCCCAATTATGTACCAAATCGTGATGTTCACATTTAGTTCGCGTGATCTCACGAATCGCCTGCTCCCGAATTACCCTCAAATTGCTTTCAACCCTGTTTATTTATTGCAAAAAAACAACAAAAGCTCGTGTGAATGCAAAATGGGTAAAGTTGGGAGTAGTTATTTGAATAATCGATTAGTTTGATATAGGTATTTTGAAATCGCCTATTCCTATTTTGGACGCGCTCCGCCCATAATTATGTATGCTTTTTATTCCATTCATAAAATTTTGAGTCAATCATTCAACAAAAATACATTATAGTTCCTTAAAAATAAAATAAATAATCTTCGCGTAATAAAATAAATTATTTTCAAACAAAACATATTGAAAATAAACATTACAAAATAAATACTAAATGGATTATGCCTTCTTCGTAGTTTTATTATATATTTTAGGTTTTTATCTACAAGATTTATACTTTAATCCTATAACATTTAACGTGATCAATATAATTTTAAAATCTTTTGATTTCGACGATTATTATCGAAAAATTATAACCAGCTTATGTTTAACTCTGATGAATTATTGACCACATTAAATTGCATCATGATTCATACATAAATTTAATGCTATTAAAATGACATGATATTTTTTATATTAAAAAAACATTATTTTTTATAAACCACAAAAAATGCGATTTATTTTAAAAGACAATATAAATAATAATTTAATTTTATAATATTAACTTCCTTTTTATCATGTTACAATTTATCTTATTAAAATGCATATTCAAAATTGTTATACACGTACCTAACCATGTAGAATTTTCATTTGTGAATTTACCAAATTATATTTGTCATTATTTACCCCATACATTTGACATAACAAACCCGTATGCTTGAAAATTTCAATCAACTTAATGTGTGTAATGTTTCGACTCACCATAGATTACTTTACACCACTGTGTTGAATGTTTAGTAATTGCAATAGTATCGAACCACGATTTCGCAATCAATTATATGTATAGTTCAACTGTTTCAAATAAAGCACTTTCAACTATTTATTAATTGACCGCATCAGACGTTTAGAATGGAATGAAGCACCCAATACAAAGGCTTTTGGTATGTCCATATACAACATAATATAAATATTATGATTAGCAAAAGCATGTTATGCCTATAAAATAAATAAATATGGCAAGTTTTTTATTCATAATAAATATCATTGTATTTGTAAATTATTTTTCTTCGAGATGAAAATTAATTAAATTAAAAAATATTTTAGGGAATAGGCAGTATATCAGGATAAAATGGTATTTTTAAAATTATTTTCCATCCTTAAAATTTTATTATAAATTAATTAACTGATTTTACAATTAACTTAAACGAAAATGGTCGAACGTGTTACTTAAACTGTGTCATTATTGGATTTAAAACATATAAATAAATTTTAATATGATTACGCAAAGTATTTTCTCTTAACAAATTCTAGCTCTATAAAATTTCACACTGTACTGTGTCTGTTCAATTTAAGGTTTTGACTAAATAATTATAAAACATGTCTTTAATTACCATAATGTATTATGGTAGTATCGTATGTCAACACTATTTACTTGATTTACATTGATTGTAGACCTGTAACAGATTATTTTATTAATAATTATTTATTTTCTGTTAAAAAAAATAATTGATCCATTTCAAATTATTTTTTTGTGTCCATATTCGCATCAGATGAAAGCCTCTAAAATATTTGAAGTTCTATTAAAGACATGTTGGCATTTTTTTTATATTGAATACTTGTTATTTCCCTCGATTTTTTTTCTTTTAGTATGTATAATATTTTATTTATTTTGAATATAAATTCAAATTTTACTAGGTTTGGGGTAATGACTATACAATGTATGGTTTATTACACATTGTCCACTGGTTACTGTTGCCGACGGGTAAACATTTTTCAGGCCTTTGAAACGCAATCGCGTGCAAAATTAAACATTTGCACTTGTCGAACAATTTTTGGAACCCAACCACACTTCACCTTTCAATTCAGACTAATTGGAAATTATACAGGTACTTCATAACAGTCCTTTGTTTAGTTTGTTGCGTTTTACCCTATGACGAAAATTCAAATAACGGACAATTTGCGTTATTGCCTATTTGCACTTCATACTGTTAACGTTTGTTTGTACAATTTTATTGAAAACCACGATTAATAATTTGTTCTTTTAATATCCTAACGCTGGACTATTAAAAGTGCGTTTTCCTTCATTCGCCTCGGAAAATCCATCCAAACCTAATTAACTAATATAAAGAAAACTGACATACATAACTAGTATTTAAAGAAAAAGTAACACATTTTTTTTTAATTTATTTAAAAAGCAGCTTGTTCCAATGACAGGTGTAATTTCAATTAGGGTAGCAAATATATTTATTATTGATGAATCATCCCTTAAACGCTGTCTTGGCAAAATTTGAACATTCAATTTATTATTTTGGCTCGCTGCTGGTTTTCAACTAAGTCATATTAATTAAATAAACATTGATATGACATTAAAAAAGGGCCACTTACTATTAATTTGATAATTGGTTAATTTCACCTGAAGAAATTTTTCATTAAGAGCATAATTAGCTGAAGTACAACATTAATTATTATGAACTTCAACTATATGATAAATATGTTAGATACACGCAAACTTCCATAATATGATTTCAATTTATTTTAAAGGCATTAAATTTTCAAGTGAGCACATAGTTGGTGGTGATGGAATAAAATAGACGGGGTTAAAGGGTTTTCTATTCCCTGGGGTAATTTATGTTGCGGCCTTCTTATCGCCAAAGCCTGTTTTGTATTGGTTTACTAAGACTTTCCACTCAACTAGAGTCGCTTTTCACAATGCTTTTCCACATATATTACATCCAAATTGAAGACATATATATTAAAGTTGTCGTAGATCACCAGCACCATAATGGCCCGGATAATAGATTCTTTGCAATTAAATTGCGAACACTTACATTTGAGTCAAAAGGAAATATTTATGTATGGATAAAAATTAAATCGTTTTAATCAGTAGACGTTCCCTTTGCCTTTTATTGGTGTGCCGCTTTAATTAAAATTTTATGTCTCGACAGTGAGTCCGATCTTTAGACGGGTCAAGAAATAATTTCACCAAAAAAGAAAACCCTTTTCAAGAAGCCCAACTCACGTTTTGCCTCGGGCTGTCTTCACTTCTTAGTCCTTAGTACTTTTGGTAGCTTCGAGCCTTGAGCAAAATCACTTATTTCTCTCCAATGAACTCGATTTCGAACATTTGAGACTAAAGATACATTTTAAATTTTCCTGTATCTTTCCTTTACTATTTTTTCATTGAATTAATTAGGGTTACGTTTTTGTCAGGTGTTAGTGGCTACCATATTTATTTAAGCTAATCATAAAAATCTACTGCCCTTTAACATAACACAACACCCAAACTGTGGAATAGTAAAATTATTTTTTATGTTCTTCTCTGTGCCGCAACTATCCGGGTCGATTCCAAAAGGGAATAGTGCGTCGGTATTATTATAAATACGATTTTTAAGTATTAATATTAGTAATTCAAATAATATTTTTGTGAAATAAGTTAAACCAATTAGAGATTTTACATATTTTAACATTATATTAAAGTGTATTAAAGCAAAATAATTCTGAAAATTTGAATTAACCTCGATACACCAATCATCTCAGGCAGGACTCGAACCTGTATCTTCTCATATGACTCCAGGTTCACTAAACAAAACTCCAAAACAAATTAAAGTTTATTGAAGGGATATAGTCAAATAAAGTGGATTTCTGACTATCAACTACTACCAACGACTAAAACCATCTCGGTAGCATAGTGGTTAGTGGGTCTGGGGCCATACCAGAAGAGACAGGTTCGAGTCCTGTTTGAGATGATTGGTGTATCGAGGTTAATTCATTTTTTTTTAATTATTTCGCTTTAATACACTCAAATATTATTTTAATAATATTAGTGTTTACATATAAATAAATCCACATCATAAAATCACATAATGTTTTTCAATAAATGCAAAAAATGGATCAAACTTTACCTTTCTAACTCACCTTATATCTTTATAAATTTTATTCTGAGTAAGAAAGTGTTGTAATATAATCCAATTTATTCATATTACATATAATTATTTTGATCTTCAATCCTGGAGTTCTTTTTTTCAGATGCTCGTTTTCATCGCCTCAAAATCCTTGTAACTAAATATAACCCAATCGTTCTTTTTTATGATTGTGTATTGGGTCGTCTTGAATCCGGTCTATCCTTATCCAGGATATAATGATAGCTTAATGTATGCAAATTATCACCGGCATTACAATGTGTCCCAACCTCGGCATAGCCTCGGGTCTCATCCATCAATAGTCCAATACGAGGTCCAACACGCGATCCTTTACTTTATCCTGTCTTCCTTCAGGCGTTCCTCATTTTTCACCGCCGGGTGCAAAAAGAGAAATCCTGGAAAGCCACCGTGGAATTATCCAATCCGTGTGTGAAATAAAACCCGACTTCATTCATCACAACAATTACTATTTAAGTGGTGCACCCAGAGGAGGTGAGAGTTTCTTAAATAATCAAAGAAATATCCTCATATTTTTATATAAAAAATTGCATTCAAGACAAAGGTTGTAAGCCATAAATAATGACACTTTTTCAAGTGTAGTGTTGAAGTGGTAATAAATATTAAACACTATCTCGTAGTGTATTTTTTACTCGAACTGATTTAATTACAGGCTCTAGAGATATCTCACACTCGAATAACGTATCTGGTAATAATATGTCAAACGCGATATTTATCTTCACAACAATATTAATTATTGGATGATATTTATTAAATCGATTATATTATTTGCCTGAGAGCTATGGCTACTGTTCTACTCGAGTAATCTGATGAACTGTGATAATATAGTTACTCAATAATATATTCTCAACAATTTATTGTTTTATATAATTTGATGCTTAGTGAGAGCATAAAAAGATTATTATTCAATAGGGTCAACTGTGGAAGCTAGGATATCACATATTAATTAATAAGATATTTAATGTGTTATTTAATCATTCATTAATTATAATAAATTGGAATTAATAAAAACAACCTTAATATTTTTCATATGGAGATTATATTTCCTTGTTATTTAATGTAATAAAAAGTAAACGTGGTTATAAACGTTTTGATATTATATTTATTAAAATAATAAAAACCTTACGAAATAGTTCAAAATTCACTAGTAATTGACATGAGTTACTAATAATTGATACAATATTGCGACTTATTAAAAATGAACAGTATTAAACAGTAACAAATTAAAAGTATACAAAATTCAACAAATATGTATATAATTAAAAGAGCATAAAACATAGTATTAACCATTGAAAAATATTTTTTAAAAAAGTGCGACATGACATTCCAAACATTATATTAATTTAAAATATTAAGATTTTGTCGGCGTTTTCTCATTCCTGTTAAAAATTGTTAGAACACATAGTTCTAATAAAAAAATTCCGTCAATTTTGTTATAAATACAATGTACTTTTAGGTTAGCGATGCGGCGTCCATATTTATTTTGGTTAAATGATTAGTTAAAACGATTTATCCATATCATTAAAAATGACTCCTTGTAATGGTGAAATATTATTTTTTTTATATATTTTTGCGATACCTTATCTCTCCTATAAATATTTATGATTGAAAATCCAACATGTAGTATACTCGTACATTATTGATTAAATTATAATGTGAAAACACTGATAATGTTAATAACTAAACCAATACCCTAAACACTGAACAATAAAACAATGTTGATGTATTTATATATATATATCTATATATATATATATATATATATATATATATATATATATATATATATAGTATATATAAATATATATATCGGCAGAAAGTAGAGATAGTGAGTATATAAATATATATATATATATATATATATATATATATATATATATATATATTAGTTCAGTTGAGTAGTTATTACGTTGGCATAGTGTTTGTGATTCTGTTGAAGATTTCACCCCGCGGCTTCAAGATTCTTTCCCACGTCATTACGAGCGACCACCATTTTTTCCATCTCCTCATTTTAAATGCGTAATGTATAATTAGCCCTCGGCACTAAATTACAGGTTCAACACACAACTTCAATGACCTCTCTCTATCCCACTTCACCATTGATCATCCCTCTTATGTGAGTTTCCACCCGCCTCAATGTATCATTTAATCCGACTATCAAAATACCCATACCTCGTATTGTATACAATATGAAACTGTAGTGTAATATTTAAAATATATTTAATTTATTTTAAGTATTTTTCATAGATCTTTTTGTAAGATGTAGATGATTTGCAGATAATTTATTTTATACCATTTTAGCAAATGCAATTAATATATTTCTAGCACCGATTTTGCATTATTTTTATATAATATTTATTATCGCACCTTTAAAACGACATTTAAAAAAAAAAAGATTTTTGTTTTTACCTCTCTTAAAATCGTTACATCTCATTCTATATTCCAAAAAAATATGGTATTTTTAATGCTAAAGACAGATCCGGTATGACAAAAGAAGAAGATTTATTAATATATCAGAAATGAATTTTCAAAACATTAAAAGTGCTTTCTTTTTTTTAAAATAAGACGTTGTCGTTTTAAAGGTACGATATGTATACTATATTAACTGTTTTTTTACAATTTAATTGATCGATTTCGCTTTGCTTTGTAAGATATTTCATTTCGTGTTTCATATTTTTTTAATTTAAATCACTTTATGAAAATGAATTATTGCGTAAATGTCCATTATTAAAATTAATTAATATTTATATATAAATGAACCCGTTATTTTTTACACATTGTTTAGTTGGGATGTTATTTAGGGTAAATTTGTATCACGTTGCGGGTTTTTATTGGAGTAGTTATTCTGTTGTTTGGTGCAGGGCGGAAGAATTTCGGTTGAAGTCTTGAAATAAGTATCCTTTGACCCTGGGCTGGATTCCTCACGAGACTTGGTATTTTGGTCAGCTATTATCCAGGTATGTGAGGCCTTTAACCCTCTGAGATAACTCTTATGTCACATTGTAGCGGAAGTGTTGATTTTGAAAATTGTGTAGGTAATCTATTGAATTTACGACAGATTGTTCACCGAAAAACCCACCGCTTTCCCCATACAAACCGTTAATTAAAAATTCCCATACAATCGACGATTTCCCTTAAATCGATCCACTTGTATAGGAAATCGTTCGCTCGAAAAGGTGTAATTAAAATAATTCAACCTGTCGTTTCCGTCGTTTGGCTAGAAAAAATCATTAAATAATTCTAATTAAATATTCTTAAATTAATTTATGAGAACCAACTAAGACTAAGAGCGAACTAATTTACCTCGATCGACTTATATGATTTTTGTAACCAATCATGGCCGTTGGTGAGTTTACTGGCATGTCTCAAGTTTGACATTTGTATAAAATATATAATTAAATACAACCTTTCCGCATATCAATAAGAACACATCGCCGTTCTGACTGTACAAGTCATGTTCGATCATTTCTCCCGTGAAGATGTCAGAATGGCTCATAGAAGTTATTGCTCAATGGACGAAGAAGAAGACCATCAATCATGGACCGTTTCTCGCAATTATTAACACTAAAAGATATTCTAGAAACGTATTCAATAAACACACCTCGGCTGTTGTTCTTGGGTAACCTGAATAAAAAACACATGTTTAACTTTTGGCACTAACTAGTCATGACTTGTCCTCGGGCAACACCATCTAGTTTTATGTAACAGACTATTTTCTAAAGGTTATATTACTCAGATATGAATCTGTATTGGAAAATCAAGAATTATTCATATTAAGCGTGGAACCTTTAAGATAATAATGTGATAAAATTGAATAATATTCAGATAATCACGGATATAATTTCACTGCTACCATCTCATAAGGCCGTATTCAATATAAAAGTATGTTAGTGAGTCGTATGTGTAATAATAGACTATAGCTTGGTAGTAATGATGTACAATCATTAGACTATTATATTGAATACGGGCCCATATTTTCATATAAATACGAAAATGCAAGTTCTACTATTATAAAATATTATATACTTTTCTGGGCTCAAGTGGTCGTCTTCAGATAAAGTCACACAAAATACCAACTAATAAAAATGTCCATCAGGGCGATTGATTTGATTTTTGTGATACATTTTTTATAAACCAAAATTATCTTTGCCAAAAAATTAATTAATATCATTGCAATCGAATAAATATTGAATATCTACTCAAAACAAATAATTTATTTGAATTTAGTCACCTAATAAATACACCATTGATTTATGTATGCATTTATAATATATTCAGATACAAACTAAATTATTCAAACGACCAGTGGTGGTTTTATTTTCGATCACAGTCTTTCGACGAAGTCATGTTTTAAATTTTATTTTCGTATTTTTGTGACAAAGCCTCGTTGACATAATTATCGAACAGTGAGACCGATAAGCTTTTTACTCGGCCTATGACATGTACAAAAAAAACACATAAAATTAATAAACGGATCATACGAACGAATGCCATTTATTTTATTCAAATACCGTTATTTATATGCGTGATAAATGTCCGATTGAAATGTACAGCCGTTTGCGACTTTTTACCATTTTGATTACAACAATTCGTACAATTTACTGACAGATATTCATTTATTTATTTTTTTAATAAATTATTTATTTATTCAGTATCAATTTACCCTGATAGTTCCATTACTATATGTATATGTATCTTTGAGAACATTTTAAAGGGTGGTGGATAATAAAAAAAAATTACCCTAATTATAAATTAAAATACATAATAGGCAGCCTCTAATTTTTGTGTGCAACCGCCATTTTTATATCAGATTAATTTGTAATGATAACGGCTTATTTATTTTATAAGATAATATGGTTATATTTGTCAATGAGTTTTAATTTTTGTCCCATACTTTTATCATCCCATATCAAATAAATATGTTAGTAAAATTCTTATGTTAGTTATAGATAAAACTAATTTACGCCCAAGTCTAATTCATTAGATTTTATATGTGGAAAAACAACAAATAAATCTTTTAATAAAGATGGTTCAATAAGTTAATTATATTTTTTATAAATAAAATAAATATTTATTATATCAGAATTTTAACATGTACCCCAATATAATAATATTTAATTGACTATTGTATTTTGATGTCAATTGGTATTATCCTTGAAACCGCTTTGTCCAATATGGTTAAGTCGTTATTTGCTTTCCTACGAAAGATAAAAACTCAGTTGACAATTAATTAAAGAATCAGTAATAACTTCTGAATGAGAATTATGGCTCTCTCTCTCTCTCTCTCAATGGAGTCATTAATTTATTATATTTAATTGACTTGCAATGTACATATTTTTTTAATCCAAGGTTGTATACTTTATTTTATATATTGTACATATAGCATTGTGCATATGCAATCATTTCTTATATATTTCTGTTTCTTCATTTTTCTCACCTTTTTTCTATAATACTGACAAATGTTCATCATTGCCGAACCGCATTAGGTTTTTCCTGGCAAGGTGATGATGGTTCACGCTTTTCTTTCATGATTAATTATATATATATATATATATATATATATATATATATATATATATATATATATATATATATATATATTAATAAAAAAATATAGTAAATAGTATTGAATAATGATAGATCCTCTTGATAGAATGTCACTTGTTTTTAGGTATAAAAGTAGTGAATCATTGTGAGAAGGATGTCGCATTTCCTTAGACAGTGTTTTTGTAAAGTATTCTCAGGGCCCGGAAACTGCCGTCACGGATCTTCACCCTTGTGTCTCTCTTTCTCCATTTCTTTCACAAACTTTTTTCCCCTCATCTGTCATTACTTCTTTCAGTCAATTTCGACACTCTTTCGCTAACGACCACTGTATGCTGTTTTGCCTTTTGTATTTCCGATTCATAGAAGACTAGGCATGGAAATAATCGTCGAGTACTCTTTTTTTCAATTTGCTTCGAGATTTAAATGTATTTCGAGTTAATGTCTTTGAAATTATCATCATCCAATGCCAAACGGGATAGAGTAATCACTGTTTTTATTGTATTTTTGGCAGTCAATAAATATATTTATATTTGGCCATGTAGTCAAGGTTTTATTTTTTTAATAAAATCCGTCACCCGGTCACAAATTTAATTTTGACTTGTCGCGGCATTTATTATAAATAGAATCAAACAAACTAGCATAGTTTTAATTAAATCAATCGCTCACATCTAAAGCTTATTTAAAAATATATTTTGACTTATTCGATATTTTTTTCTTATTGGCTTTTTTTTTAACTGAACCCAATCACCATTTGAGTTGGGATCATTAGAAACCAAATGAAAGAAATATTTCAACTTGCATGCATAAAGACGATTGAGATTACAACAAGAGTATCAGTTCTTTTCTTTTAAGCATATATCTTACAAACACTTAATAGCTCATTAAATGAATAAAGTAAGAGAAAACAATGATTGTATCATTTTTCTACTGTAAGAGCATTTTTATAGATTTTGGATTTAACCTAGATCGGGATCTTATTAATATTTATACCGATCTTCCAATCGCAATTGCTAATCTTGTTAAATTGAATTAATTATATGGTGAAATTTATATTGAGTAATAAAAAATATTTTAAATCCAAATATTGTAGAATTCCACTCAAACGTCAACATGATCTACAGTAAAAATTATATTGAATCAAAATCAATGTAGTGTGATTTTTTATTTTTTTTAATGCACCTTCATGTTTTTAAGATGAACATCTTTTAACAATGAGCTTTGTATTAATCAGTTTATAATATTATAAAAAAATATTATTAAAGAAGCGCTCTTTTGTCACAGAACTCATTCTCTTTAGATTACATATATTTTTTATTAATTCAGTATTGTATTTATATGATTCCAGATATCAAGTGTTCCTGCAGGTGCGCCAGGATATAGCTCGGGGCAGACTGCCTGTTCCACCAGATCTTGCTCCTCAGATGGCTGCTTATGTACTGCAATGTGAGTAGTCCTTGCTAACTTTACTTCTTACTACCCCATCATAGCACCAAATTCACTTTGTTATGTATTTACAATAGACCCTTTCCTCTACTCGAGTCCCTCGGCTTCCTTTTTTCATCCAACCCCATGGAAAGCGCGAAAGCCTCGATAAATATTCCTCCCTTATCGCGCCAAATGTTTCATTCAATTGCAAATGCACCCATACAACTATATCCAACTTAAATACAAATATAAGAACAGCTTTTTGGTATAAATGTACCTATGCAAAATTTAAACATAAAGTTAAAATTTAAATTCTATCAAAAATAAAAAATCAAGATAAATATTAATTATAAAAAAATATTTTAGAATATCCATGCATAATGTGAACTTTGATTTATCCGAAGCAAATTTTATTCATATTTTGAACATGTGTCCTACTCAAAGTAAATCAGTACTCAAAGTAATGATTTTAGCTTTGGGCATTTTCAAATTATTATTATCATAGATTTAAGATAATATGTTACTCGTTCAATATCTAAGGCCGTCTCGAAAGTAAAATACATAACTACTATTTTTTGATTATTTTAAAAATAGTATTTAATTTATTATCAATAATATATCTTTGTTGATGATGTCAAAACGCAGCTTAAATCTTTTACGCAAAAAAAAGTTTAATAATAAAAATCGCATACATTTATCAGATCATACATTAAATTTAATTTCGTGACCTTTAAATTCATGATTCATCAAAATCATCCTTTCTAAAATGTATTCGTGAGAAGTAAATTTTCGTTTAAAATATTATTATTCTATTTCACTGATAAAATTAGGAACATCTTTGTGTGTATTATTTGAAAATTGTTACATTTCATTTCTCGTCAAAGTTATCCGAGAAATTTCTCTTTGAAATATTGAATTATTAAACGCTGTTTTCGACACGTGAGCTTATTTCTTTTGACAGTCTAGATAAAATTACCTTTCATACATATATTTTCAAATAAACAACAAAAACACACGTAAAACAAAAATCTGTTCGTAAATGTATATTTTACAAAGAGAACAAAGGATGTTCCAAAGTACATACTTCTATTAAAATCACCCAAAAATATTATTATTTCGCGAACATATTACTAATTATTCTGTACATATTTCCTTTGTGTCATACAATACATTTCTGTGAAAATGGCTTTGCTTTAATTATTTATTATCTATAGACTAAAATTATGTAATGGAAACATTATTAAAAAAATATATAGCTATTGCCTATCTCATTGAATTCTATACTTAAAATAATTATAAATATAAAAAGACAACATCAGTAAGATTTTCTATTTAAGCATGATATTGATTTTTAACCCGTTTATCTTACAATTATTTTTCTCGCTATAATAATAAATATCATATTGATTTTTTTCTTGTAATAATACTTATATTGTTATTCCGAGTCAGTTTAAAAATACTTTTATTATAGACTTCTTTATATGTATTAAACAATAATCATTTATATTATTCATGTTTTAACTGACGATGACGCTGCATTATCATCAATGCGACTTGGGATCCCCCGTAATGCTCTAGTGGTGCTTCAGCATGATATAACAATATAATAACTATAAATATTAGTTATTAAATATTAGGATATGGTGGAAAAAATCGAGTTTAACATCATTTTTATGCTAGAATTGCATTTATATTTAAAAAAATTAATTGACGCTATTTCTCCAAGTCTTAGTTTGTCATCATCAAAGATTTATATAGTCTCTTAGACAATATAGATTTTAGTCAAATCAGTGGATTTTTTTAAAATATGATGGAAAAATAATAAGAATATAGACAGATGTGGTATCATAAATGATGGTATAATATTTAAAACTTTTAATAAAAATGTTTGTTGAGCTAAATCGATTGTGTATGTATCTATTACGATTTTTATATTTAATTTTCTAGATTAGATGTACATATATAGCGGAGTTATTTATGTTTATTGACTGTTAATATAATTTAAGTTGATATTCGATCAAGTTTATAGATGCAACTAGGGTAGATTGTTGTTGTTATAACGTGGTTACGCAATGGACAAGGTTTGCCAGCCGATTTGCTTCATTGAGACTGCCTACACAAGTCTGAGATGAGTCGTGTTTACTTTGAATGTTGCTAATTGAAGCCTGATTGCTTCTCTTTGGAGAAACCAGCCGACTAAACTATCATATTATCGAACAACTGGAGCAAAACGAACATGCATACATACTATCTTATTCACCCATTCTCAAAACAATAACAGCTCAGCTTAATAAAGACAATATTCAATGCGGAAATTAGCGCGAATCTATCCCGAAATAAAAATATCGGTTATCGTATAATATAATCGAGATTAATATAAGTCGGACAGAGCCGCTCTGTCGGTGAATTTGTGTAACTAGTAATAGATAAAAATAAGTCCTCCAGGGCGTATATAAATAAATAAACAATAGGCGATGTCTAACATCAGAATTTTAATTTACATAAAATATTCTTCCGTCGAAACTAATTTTGTTTGCTTTATATTGAAAATATTTAAAAAGCCTTCTTTGGTTTGACTAAAAATTATTTGATCTCATAATTTATCCATAAACTGATACGAATGTAAAATTTTACACCTGCTTTTTAACCTTCATTACAAGATAGTCGTTATTTATTATGAAAACTTGTATTTATCTTTATTTATTAATATACAACCCATGAGGCTTCTTTGAGAAGGTTTCCGCAAATTTTGTTTTTTTTTATATAGATACAACAACGTGTTAATTAATTGTCTGTCGGTGATCCTAACTATTCATCTGTTTTTATTTACCTTATAATCCAGGAAATCATAGTAAACGTGGATCATCGATCGGGATTTTATTAATATTATTCCAGATCTACCAGTCATAATAAACGATTCAATCTTTTTTTTTTCACATAAGAGGGATTTCAACCCATGTCCAATGAGCTGATATTATATATTATATTATACTGTATTTGCGGTCATATTAAATTTTAATTATTATACTGACCTTTTCTTCTTATGCCATATTATAATATTTTTATATTTAAGGGAAATCGTTCCATTCTTTTCTGATTCAATCGCATTGAAAGTGAATGAAGTATTCGCTTTTACGTTGAATTTTCTCCACACATATGTTAATCATTAATAATAATACTCGACTGCTTTTAAAACTATTAAAGTTGCCCTTGTCTGAATACTTCATAAAAATGTAGACTTTTTTGAATACCTTTTCTAATTGGCAATTTTCCATTGTAACAATCAGGTCTTATAATTGCGATACACTTAACACCGATACTCCATAATGGAAGATCATAAAACTTGGATCTTCCTCGGTCAGGTTTAACACTTACATAATGGACTCATTATAGCATGAACGCTTTTATATCGACACTGTTGCTTCCTGAACACTTTAATAATATCTCATAATGTTCTTTCGGTCTATGCTAAGAATATAAAATGGATTATGTTTGATCAATTTTTATTACACATATGGGTCGTTTTCTTACGTCTTAGTTCACTAATTGCCTCATTATTCCACTTATATCTCAGTAATATAATCCACCTTATACGTTTAACCAGGGCTAAAATACATTACAGGTAAACTGCCGTGTATATGGGTTGGATATTATAGAGTACAAACAAGAGTAGCATGTCCAATCAGGGTTCAATATGGTGGCTATAGGATTTCCATCATGTTGACTGCGAAATTAATATCCTTATGATCTATTTGTGTGCTTCAACACCGATCACCCTCCAGTCATATTTGACCACTTTACACTTGTATCATTGTGAAAGTAATATAACAATTTTATGTCCGGATGGTAAATCAAATATGTTTCAAATGAGCGAAACTTTAAATTACCACTGAAATGTTTGAGAGACATTTCATAAAAATTCTTTAACATATCTTTTTTCACATTAGATATTGTCTGTCTCCACAGTCATGAATGATTTTGCTTTATTCGTGTTTCACAATATTTTTGTTTTATTCATATAGTATTAAGTATATGTTTTTTAATTCTAACGTTATTTTATTATTATTTATTATGTGTTATGTATATTTTAGTAGTTCTACAAATAGATTTTTGTATTTTTTACCCATAAATTATCTTATGACTTATCAATTATTTTAATTATCAATTGATTGTACTCCGTATTAAAATAAGTAAAAGACTTAGTCTTTAAACTTAATATTGTAACATCTTACCATAATGTATCAAAACATTGTTTGAAAATTATATTTAATAAAGAAATTGTATAATAAAAAAAATGTCCGGATTGTATACGAATGGGTGACCCTTTGAATAAAAACAAAACTAGAGAAACACATATTTCATAGAGCTAAAAATACAATATTAAACTGTGAAATCAATCATCGATCCAATAAAAAATTTTAACATTAATATGTTCTAACCTGGATCAGCTTATTGATTAGTAAAAATATACACTAGAACCTCAGATAACGAGTATAATTCGTTCCAAAATGTTCTTCGTAATGCGAAAAATTTTTTTTTACTAAATCTCTCATACCTCGTTATTTTCAATGAGTTTACATTTTATTTTATCTTATAGCTTTTTTGTAATTTTGCGCTGTATTCCATTTAATAGTGTAATGAGAGTGTGTGCGTTCGGTGCGTATGCGTGTAAACCAATACTACCAAGCTCTAGTCTATTCGTACACAATCGACTCTCCAACACACTCTTAAATTGAATACGGCCCATTGTCTTCGAGGGCATTTTAGCAGGGTTTATTAAATACCTTTCCCTTTCTACATCAGGTTTTATTGCACTTTCACTAGTTAAAGTATATTCTCACTACTAATACAGACTCCTTGTAACAATACAATAAAATAATCAGTGTGATTGGAATCGGTCATTAAAATAAAAAATGTCAAATAAATCTTATCCACATTCATATCTAAACTAAAGTTAAATACTGTAAACCAGTGTGGCTTAGTCAAACATTTAGTATTTGCAGATTGATTTGATTGTAGTGGTTGATTTACGTATGGGCAATGACAAGTACTCAATATTGAAATCGACAATTATTTATTGTTTGTATGTACATTTGTCTAACAGCGTGAATCACAAGTTATTTCGATTTTGATAAATAGTTTAATTATTGTGCCTCGCTTACATACAATGTTTGTTTAGTCAAAGTAACAAAGCGTGAATATCTTAAATGTCTCCTCCTTTAACCAACTTTACTACACTTTTACTATCACACCCTTTGCAATATGCACTCTTCGTCCTTTGTCACCCTTCGAAACTTTGTATAATATTGTAGTCAAACGATCGAATCTTTCGCTTTGTTTACATTATACTTTCTTATTATTTATTTTTTTAATTCCAAGTGAGTTTACCATCTGTTTTTAATATATTATTTTTTCAGGTAGTCTTGATTTTTTTTATCTTTTAGTTATTTCGATTACTTTTATGATGGTTCTATCGTAAAACTCGTGTATTATAAAAAATATTGAATACAAAGCGCCGAAGAAACCGCACTCAATTATTTTGATTCTCATAGTTTTATAAATCAAGCCACAAGCAATTAGACTTTTGATTCGTATTATATTCATATTTTCTAAATTTAGGTAAAATAGTTAAAATTAATTGGAATTAAAATACGAGTACGCCATTGAAATATTATTTCAGATAATAACTGCTTTCAATTATGTATGAAAAACTTCTGGTTACATTATTAATATATTTTACGAATAGTTAAATAATAAAATCGCACTCAATTTTACGGTAGATAAATCTCATGTTTGGATCAATTCCATTATCAACACATTTAACTAAATAAGAAATGTTTATAACCAATATACATTTTTTAGTATATTTAATGGGAATTACGTTCTACAAGTGGGTTTTTGTATTTTTTCCCATAAATCATGTTATGACTTAATAATTATTTCAATTACCAATTGACTGTACTCCGTATTAAAATAAGTAAAAGACATTGTCTATAAACTTAATATTGTAACATATAATTATAATGTATCAAAACATTGTATGTAAATTATATTTTATAATGAAATTGTATAATAATAAAAATGTATGTAAAATTTATAATAGTAGATTTAATTAACTGAGAATATTTTAAGCGTTATTATTATTAAGTCATATCACAAATACAAGCGAAAAAAATAAATAAATATTTTTATTATTATTTAAAAAAATTACATATTTAACAGACACAATACACACGCGACACTCACTACTGAGTACTTCACAGAAACAACTGATTCTGACCCAAACTCGATTCCAAAAGCAATATTAGTATTTTTTTGTTTTTTTTTTTTATATATATATTTGAAATATTTTTTCATTTATTCTTGCAATACCCTACTACCCCTTAAAATATTCTCAGTTAATTCAAGTACATATGTCTACAATCTTATTACATTTTTTTTGTTTTTGATCTTAATTTATGTACACACTAAATCTGGCCAAATTCCCGCTTCCATTTCGAATTGCCTTTAACGTTTTTTTAATAAATATTTTCAATATTTCTGCTCGTTCTTATGGTGTATATTTATCCATTATAACATTGAGGTGTCTACACAGCACACTGCTTAAAGCGAAACTGATCTAAACGTCACATAATCAAGATGGCGCGTTACAAAGTGGAATATTCAATATAATACTTCAAAATTTAAGTATCAGAATAGGAGAGATGTGTAGGCGAACTTCAATCTGTATAGTATTAATGTATTATACTGAAATGATATAAGTATTAGTTAAAAAATATTTCTTTACAAAGAGGCTGACTTAATTTGATGCGGTGTCCAATTGTGAATGTCCGGTATTGAATTACGATGTATAATGACCATGGTGATCATCCCGGTACTCGGTCTTCATCGAAGGGCTCATATATTTCACAGGAAAGCTCTTGTTTTATTTCAATGTCTGTATGGTGTAATTTTGCATGCGGTAAATCAACTCGGTAGACGCATGTTTATCTGTTTTTCCCTCACTTTAATTATTCCCGCTTTACTTTCAATGAAATACTGCCAAAGTGCACACATACATAGTTGCGCTTGATAGTAATAACAATATCATTTACACATGACAAATTCATATCAATAAACTTCAAACTGTCCAAAACAAGTGTCTTAAGATGGCCTTAGATCTTGAACCTGGCACATTTCTTAAAGAAGTCCACGAGGACATTAAGTTAAAAATGATCAAAGCAAATATCCCAGATTTGAGTAAAAAACATTACACTAAAATGACTAACTTCCCGACTAACCCAATCATAACACATGTAAATAAAACCAAATATGCCTCGAGGAAACGTAAGTTCATTTTACCAATGGACTTCAAAAGACTGATATTATTTTTAAAAATAAAATTAAATTTTTAATAATCAACTCAACTCAAATTTGGTTTTACCCAAACAAATTGTTATTTAGTTTTTAAGCATTATATGTTGTAATTGTTTTGTTAATGTTGCTTTTATTGTTGTTATTATTTATTAATGTTCATATTTGTAAATGGGTTTTTATTTTTTTCCCATTCTTTCTATAATTTAATACTATTACTCATGTCAAAATTTAAATAAAACATTCTCATGTTAGTTATAAGTAAAAAGATTTATACACTCTGTATACCTAAGTCTATTTCCAAAGATGTATTGTTCTATCAATCATTGTAAAAACTTATGCATAATAAAGAAATTGTAATATATATCATTTATACATCAACAAATCGAAATGACCCACAGAGCCTTGTGATCCGATTTCAAGAGGCTTATTACGGGTATTATAAAGGTGTCAGTGTTATGTGTTAATCTTGTACGAAGTGAGAATTAAAGGGTCGGTGTTTTTGCTGCCCTCGGCCTCTTTTCCTTTCATAATACCATATTATATGAAACACCTCTCATAAATAATACAACCAGCCTGTAAATATTACTGCTATTTATCACCTGTCTCACATTTTAAATGTCTCAATTGCATATTGACTTGAGACTTTAAATCGTCTGTGTTTCATCTTGTAATATCACTCGACTCTCATACAAAAATACAAAATTGTATCGAAGGATTATAAGTTTCTTCTACAAATTTAATTATTCTTAAATATTTTTTTAATCTTATGAAGTGTATTTCTGATAAATATTCCAATTACATCGTTAGCTTAGTAATTGCAGAATCTAGGATCGAACCAAAAGATGCAGATTTGACTCCTGCAAAAGTGGTTTATATAACAATATAATTCATTTTTAAGTTTATTAAACTAATATATTTTTTTTATTATTATACAATTTCTTTATTCAATATAATTTGCGTACAATGTTTTGATACATTATGATTTGTTGTTACAATGTTAAGTTTATAGACTTAGTCTTTTACTTATTTTAATACGGAGTATAATTAATTGATATTTAAAATAACTAATAAGTCATAACATAATTTATGGGAAAAAATACAAAAACCCACTTGTAGAACTACTAAAATATATATAAATATTATACATAATAAATAATAAAAAAAATAAATCATAAATAAACTTAGAATTACAAAAACATATACTTAATACTATATGAATAAAACAAAAATATTGTGAAACACGAATATAGTAAAATCAATAATGACAGACAAAATCAGATGTGTTTGTGAAAAAAGATATGTTAAAGAATTTTTAAGGAATGTCTCTCAACATTTCAGTGGTAATTTAAAATTTCGCTTATTTGAAACATATTTGATTTTGTTAACATTTTGTATTAAAGAGTTAGTGGAGAAGTTAACCATTTTGTTATAGTGTTTATTGCTTAAGTCAGTGATAAACTCCTCTACTGTTTTCATTTTGATACTCTCATGAATTTCTCTAAGGTACGTTCCAGGACCCAAGTTTAATATCATTTTAAGGCACTTGTTTTGGATTATTTGGAGCTTTTGTATATGAGTTTGAGCCACGGTAGCCCAAGCAGCACATCCATATGAGATAAGGGGCCTAATGGTAGACTTATATATGAGAATCTTATTTTTAATGGATAATTTACTATTTCTTTTGATTAAAGGATAAAGGGTATTGATGGCTATGTCAGTTTTGTTAGTAATGTATTTAATATGTTTGGCCCAGTTGAGTTTCGAGTCCAGGATGGTACCTAAATACTTAACTTCAGATTGCCAAGGGATGGATATATTATTAATTGTTAGTTCAGGAATATGATTTCGTCTCTTGTTAGTAAAAAGGATAGCTTCCGTTTTACTCTCGTTAAGTTTGAGCTTCCATCTAGAGTAAAACTTGACCAGTGGAGATAGGGACGTTTGGAGTCTTCGTTGGATTGTGTCTAGTCTATAAGAGGTTGTGTATAAGGCTGTGTCATCGGCATATAAGGCCAAATGACAATTTGGAGGAACAGGGATATCATGGATGAATAGATTGAATAAGAAAGGACCAAGGATGCTGCCTTGCGGAACGCCAGCAGGTATCGGATAAAGTGACGAGTGGGTATTATTCATACTAACTGTGAAATTACGATCAGTTAAATATGATTTAATAAACTAATATATTTATAAAAACAGTTTACTTATATTTTTAATAGATATGACGTATGCTTGATAAATGTGTTAGTTTATTTTAAAATACAGGGTGGACTTGAATCAACTGATAATATTTTAGGGGGTGGTAAGTTTCTAAAAAATAAGTGAGAAAATATTTTTTTATATATTAAAAATATTATTAGTGCTTTTGGAATCAGCTGTTTCTGTGAAGTACTCAATAGTGATTGTCGCTGTGTTTTTTTGTGTCTGTTAAATACGTATTTAATATCTTTAATTATTAATTTAAAAAAAATCCACATTTTGTACCTTTATATCGTAAATTTCCCTCTATACACACATAATTAAAATAATAGTCAACTACGCTTTTAATTAAGTAATTAGTTTCAAAATTAGGAGTCTAATTTACTTATAGTTGAATTCTATAAATTTCTGATTCATTTTACTAATATTTTTTTATAAATTCATCAATAATAAGTCTGTTTATTAATATTCAATACTCATTCAAATAACCATTACTGTTGTATTACACTTTTTTCTGAAACGTTACGCTTAATTGACACTCGAATAAATCTCGAGTCCAGTACTCCATAAATAAAGTCCATTAGTTACAAATCGTTATTAGGTTTTGTAAATGAGATTTATTCGTAGCGAATATCTTGAATCATATTTTATTTATCACGACCCACTAAAAATGCCCAAGGCGATTGTCTTTGCCTAATATGACTTAGAAACTTGGATCGTTTACGAACCCACGCTCCCGCAATAAATATACGTGGCTTTTAATGCCATTACTAATGATCTTTATTATTTTAAGAGGAAATTAATTAGGTGATATTTCAAAACAAAGACTGTTATAAATACATATTATGTACTTATATTTTTTTCACATATAAATAATTGTAGGTTTTCGAGAAACTCATATTTTTTTTATAGATTACGTTATCAAATTAGTAAAAAAAAATATTTTACTATCGTCTTTTATATGTATATACAGTTTTTTTTAAATTTATACATGTAAACATATTTAAATATAATTCTTATTCTGACTATTTAACATAGAATTAACTTAATATTTTACAGGATGAAAATTAACTGAGAATAAAATATTTTAAGGAGTTGTTGGGTATCGCAAATATAATCCAAAAAAAAATATTTTTTTATACTATTAAAAAATAAGCCCAAACTTAATTCCAAAAGCAATATTAATATTTTTAATTCTAAATTAATAATCATTAAAAAAAAATTTTCATTTATTCTTGCGATACCCTACCATCCCCTAAAATATTCTCAGTTAATTCAAGTCCACCCCGTATAATGAAAAATAATTTTACAGGTTAATTTTATTACCCGTATTCAGTTAATTTCAGATGATTCCATTTTGGACATTAAAAAATAAATTGAATATAAATTATGGAACATGACTTATTGGGTATAAATGGTGTATTTTTTATAAATCTTGTTTTCCCTATTCAGTCGCAAATCCTTTAAACGATCATCAATCCTCTGGTTGTTTCCACGTCTATACATAAATCTTTCAGCCAAAGATTGTTGTATATTGTATTATATCATGATACTTATCAGTAGTCTATTTATCTTTGGAGTTGTTAAGGCAAAAGGGTTATAAACAGAGTAGTCTTTTCGTATTTTTCACCCTCACACTTTTACATAAACTCCTCCGCGGCATCCATATTTCATTTTCCAGAATATTCCCTCTCATACACTTTTATTTTCTCGCTGCCGTGTATTTAAGGAAGGTTTCAAAAACAACCGGGACTTTTACCTGTCAAAATACGTATAAAAATAGTCATCTTCGTTGTCTCGTGATGATTTTGAAGTTATTCGACTTGATTAAAATAATTTTACAACTTTATATGTATGTAAGTCTAACACCGTTATGGCTTATTCTTCTGAAATATTAAAACACAACCCCATTCTAGCAACTTTTGTTACATATTGTGTTTTGACTTTGTCGGCTTGTTCTCATATATATTTTATTCATGGCAGACAAGATTTACTGCATTTCGTTACGTCTTGTTTCGGTGTACCTTTTCCACTTACAACATCCTCTTTTTCCGCATACACTCTATGTGAAAACTTGCGAATATGTGATAACCACTTCAATACTCTGTGTCAGATTATTGTATTTTATGTGGCCGTGAGTTGGAATGAAGTCATTATAATTCATTCCGAAGTGGCACACTTTCTTGTATTAAGTTAAAGTCGTAAATTACGTGTTGTGGTGCTTTGAAAAATATGTTTCGGCGGTGATGAAAGACAGACTTTCAAAGAGATGATAAAGGGTGGTGATATATAATAACAAAATATACCTGTAATTATTATAGATAACGATATCACCCTCCTCCACCCCCTACTGACTAACTTTTAATGATACTTTCACATCTTCGATGACTTGCAACATCTTCATTGTCAGGCGACTGACATCATAAAGAAAACGACTGGGGAAATGAGTTAAGGCTTTTAGCACGATTGCTTTGCAAATTTATATTGGGGGATTTCTGAAATCGATATATATATATATATATATATATATATATATATATATATATATATATATATATATATATATATATATATATATATATATATATATATATATATTGGCAATTGTGAAATTTGAAAGTGTGATTGTTAAAATAACTATACATTTGTATGTAAACTATTCCACTGATTATAATGTCAGTAACGTTTAATATGATATTATTAATTTTGGCGCGAGTTATAAAACATGTTAATGACAGTTGTTAAGTGTCACTTGTTATCTTCTAAGTCGCTATTATTACGCGTATATTTTTATGCAGCCTCTCCAGCAAGACAAGTCGAGTCTTCTTATATAAAAAAGCCTAATCCTCGTCGTAAAGTCCACAGGGGAAGCTTAATGGCGTCAAGAAATGTCCAATAAACATGTACACACCATCAACACGAAATATTACAAAAACACCACCAATTATTTTTGATAAAATTCTCGAATTTTTTTTTTTTTATTATTTTGTAGTAAACATACAACACCTCACAATTATTCAGGTAATAAATACATACATAAAATTATATAACTTGGTTAATATATAATAAATATAAAGTACAATGGAACCTCGATATGACAAAGCTCAAGGGTATTGAAAAAATCGTTATATCGAGGATTTCGATAAATCGAGGTTCGTTATATCGGGTTTTTTTCTCAGACTTAAAATCTGAACATGAAAAAGAGGTGCACACAAATTACCAAAGCAAACGTCATATTAATTTTTAAAAAGCGCGTTAATACGTTAATAAAGAACATAAAAAATGATGTCACCGGCAAAGGATTTTAAAGCTCTATTCTTGTCATATAGCCTTGCGCTTTCCTAGATACTATTTTGATAAATAGAGGTCGAAAATAGGCAAAAGAAACTTCGAAAATTCGTTATATAAGGATTTTTGTCAATATAACTTCGCTATATAGAGGTAAAATTAACATAGAAACAGATTTGAGTTTCAAGGGGAATTGAAAAATGTCGTATTAAAATATCGAGGTTCCACTGTATTATAAGTGATCTCATAAAAAACATGTAAAATACAATGTAATTTTTGAAATTTCAAATCATTTTATGACTTGTTACTTATTTTTAAAGGCTTTTAATATTAATTGCAATTCTATCCGCAAGAAAAAAATTAAGAAGATTCAACACATATGTATGTAAATAATGTAATACTGTATATTGACTTTAGCAATTTAATATAGGCGTGTAGGATAGGTAATCAATAGGTTTATTTTTAGTGAGAGCCTTGCATTATTGTTTGGTTTTACCCTTATGTGTTTTGGAATGAACATGAAACACCATCCGGTCAATCCCATTAGGGTTGAACCAAAGGTTTTCCCTTAATGGACGAAGAGTACACCATCACTTGCAGTCCGATAATAAAACCCACCCCAGTCCTTTGTTCCACGGGGTGACATCATAAAAACAACACAAGAATACACCTCATCTCTTACTATAATTCATCATTTGGAGTAAAAATAATTCATTTATACTTGTCCAAGTGAGTATTCGATTCAAAAAGGCGAGTTGTCTTGAGACTGTATATTTGAGTCATACTTGACCCGTTCTTTGAGTTTCAGTATTCTCATGTATGCCGTGTCTTTCTGACATTTTAATGACTGATCCATATCATCGTACACTTCATCATACACATCTCATATTATGTTTACACCAATCTGACTCTTACACTAAAGGTTCGTTCAACTACACGACCACCACTGACCGACTCTCGTCTTTGTGTAACCAATGTATATTTATATTTTTTATATATAAAATAAATTGCCGTTATTGCTGTATTAGCTTCAACCAAGGAATCTTAAAACTGGGAGCGATCTTGATGTTGTTCCAAGTTTCCACAACATGTTCAGAGTAGACTTCCGACAAGACCGCTGCTACTTGCATAATTATACTTTTCTCCTTATTTTATCTGATACATGAACTTCGATTTATATTTAATGAACTAAGCCTGTTTTCTAATAAAATCATTATATAAATGTTTAACCCTTATAAGCGGTAAATATATTAAACACACACAGAATTATTAATTTGAATTAAATTATTTATGGATATAAAAAAACATATTCTATCATCAAATTATATTAATTACTAACCATTCGCTAATAAATATATATACTTCTGTCTCTACTTGTTCTTTTGTGACCAATAATAGCCATTTGTAAGTTATCTTGCCTATTAAATAATGGATTTCCAGGCATACGTCACAGAAGTAAAGAAGTAATACAATAGTAAAGTTACTTAGCTACACTTATGATCGGTTTTTTGTTGGTTAATACCTCGTCTAAGCCTCGGGCGAGGCACTAATTAATAAATAAAAAACTAAAATCAAAAGTAGAGCAAAGTAACTATTACCGTCTTTACGGTGTACGTGTACGGCGACGCACGCCTAGGAATCCCAAGATTTAGTCTGTCTGAAATTCGACATTACTTCTTCGAACATAAGAATAATAAAAACTTATTCATATTGGGTAAAAATAATTAAAATTATAAAATATTTTTATATTACGATATATTAACTCCCTCAAAGCTCGAGTCTCTATTTATTTATTTCAATAATCTACATGATATTACTGGATTTTTACTATAAAAAAATAAATACGCAAATTGTTCGTAAGAAGCTATTTTCACAAAAATACCTTGATCTTATATTTAAGTGCGTTAATTTTAAGGGAAAAAATCAATTAAATGTTAAATTTATGGTTAAATATGTTTCACCTATACATCTTTATTCTAAATATTTCATTGTACGGTTATTGTTTCTTTGTAAAATGTGTTTTAATAACCGGCAATAATCCATGCATAATTTTATAAAAAAATAATTAATTCGACGATTAGTCCATTACGATACGATGATAACTCTTTTAATCTTTTACCAATAATTATTTTTTGAAGGAAGACCACCTTGCTTGTAGTCGGTAGTGTGTAAGTCAAATCTTAAAAAATGATATGAGTGTAAGACGGGCCGGCCCGGCAGTAGTCTCGTAGTAAGACACAGTGGTCAGTTGTTCTCTAAGTAAGATTAACGATAGTGGTCATGGAAGAGGTGAGGTACATAGTATATATAGTTGAGATGATGGCAATTGCACTTTTGCACCACCATGCCAGTGGAATTGCTCGAGGCACCACTCGCTACGGATAATGGCTAGCAACAACACCGCTCGTAAATTATTACACCCTCTGTATTTGTCACGACCAACCTACTATTATCACTACTAACACTTCTTACACTCATCGCAATATAAACAATTCGGCAATATACTGCTTAACCCTGTAGGCTTTCTATCGAAAAAAATATTAAATCATCTACGAGTTGCAGCTATATTTGTTTTTCATAAAAGTCAAATAACCTGCTGTCATTCTACATTTATGTGAAATTAAATTGACATGACACCAAATTGTGTATTTTTGTTAATTATTTGTTTAAGTATCACTTCACTTTTTTGGATAATCAACTCTCTCTCTCTATATATATATATATATATATATATATATATATATATATATATATATATATATATATATATATATATATATATATATATATATATATATATATAAATATATATATATATATATATATATATATATTTATTTATCATACTCACTGGGTTTTATTTTGTCACAAATGGGTTTTTGTAATTCTTTCCCATATATTATAATTATTTTAATATAATGTATTGTTAAAATTTTAAAATAAGTAAAAAGACCATGTCTGTATGATTAGTATCATATTATGTATTGTCTCTTAGCAATTATTGTATATTCTATTTAATAAAGAAATTGAGTTATATTGGTATAAAAATTAAATAATTGTAGAAAAAATGTACAATAAAAAACGTCATTTACTCAAAATCTATATTTTATCATAGAGCGGCTTCGTCTATTGGTGTTCTCAATTTTTATCATTGATAAACTCATCTTGTATAAAAAAAAGCATTTCTAACATTTATTCATTTCTATTTGGACAGGTGTTAATTATAAATAAAAATGTGCAATATTTGTATTTAAATTAAACAATATTCACATGAAATCTTAATTTTATATAGGGTGGACTAAATAATTTATTGTTAATTAATAAGATTTTTTTTCGCTTATTTTTGAAATACCCTACCACCACCTAAAGTCTTCTCAATCTGTATAATTATTTATGTGATTGAATTTACAATATAACCTAATAACTAGACCCAATTATTTTACATTACGGTAAAGCCTTGTTTACAGTTTATATGAATATGTATAATAATATTATTCTTCAGGCACTTAGTTGCGCTTTCCGGAAACGCTCTGTGCAAAGATTGTATCGAAGGTGAACTAAGTCTCGAAATGAATATTTTAATGTGCTTCACTCTAAAGATCCTGACTTTTGATAATTTTCTAATACTACGCCGCTTACTCCTTCGAGAGTAGGTATCATTGGCTATTTTAATATGAAGCTAATATGTTTATGAAAAAGGCTACTTCGTCGACAAGCAGTGAACTGGTATACATGATTAAAATGAAGTCTCAGTTTATATGAGGACGTGTCGTTGGTGTGCTGATGATGCAGCCTCTACGATGTAAAAGTAAAGTGTTTTTCTCGTTAAATATGAAATATGCAAAAACTCTTTGAGATTCTTCTCTTCTCCTTAGCATGCATTGCTTCACTGCCGTTCTTTTGATAAAATAACGAACTTGCTACACTGCTCTTATTTAATATCCTAAAATTACTATTACACTATCACAACAACTTTTATAGCATGCAATCATATTTATTTTGTTTAATTACTGTAAATTTATAATTATTGATATCAGAAACTAAGCCTGTGTGTACAGATTATACACATAATTAAACCATAACATATAATTAAACATAAAAATAACTAACATGACAATCAAATAAGAATGAATATCTCGGAAAGATACAAAAACTGATTACATGCTTTATTTATTAGTCTGGTCACATTTTAAATAAGATTGAATTTATTTTTATTTCATACAAGTCAATAAAATAAAACAACATAAGAATGATGTAAATAATAATCATAAACATATGGATACTGCTTATGATCTTTTGCCAATAATTAAAATCCCTATTAATTTTCTACTTGTTTAAAACAGCATTTTATTCAATACAAACCTACTATATTACTGCAAATATTTTTTAATTATATTTTGTAAATATTCGTTTTATTTCTACATATTTTATGGTATCTAATAAAAAAAATGTTTAAATAAATTAATAAAAAATTATGATAAATAAGCTTTCATATTAACTCGTTTGAAAATTGCGTTTTAATTTTTAAAAATATTTTCATATTTTGTTTGTCTTGCCTTCATAAAAGTTAATTCTCCAAATATTATTTTCAATATTTTCAAGATAAATATATCCAGTGAAAGCTTTCTACTTGGCAAATTTGATATTTTGTGCTAAAGGTGTTTGCTTACTTTGATATCACAATTTTATTATTATTTCTCTTAAATTAGCATAATTCTACGAGAACCGTGGAAAATTTATTCCCTGAATCAGTACACGTGCCTTGTGGTGTCTTGTTAAACATGTTTATATTCAAATTTAGGTAAATAGGATAGGTTTTATAAATGTAAAATCATCTTCAAAACATCTCTTTATCCTCGAAAATATCTTTTTAAATATCCAACACACATTTTCGGATTAATCTCTTGAAATACATAATTTTCATTCAAATTATGTTTGCACCTACTATATTTTTATTTGAGTATGGGCGTTATAGACCATTAATAGAAATAATATCATGGGTTCAAATCCTGCTCGAATAAAAAATTAAAATTTAGATATTGTGAATGTAAAAACGGGAATATAAGTTCCGGCCGATCTTATATGTTTGATTTGATTTCCTGTATTTAAAATGAATAGTTGTTACTATTATAAAAATTTATAATATCGTTTTAATGTAACTACGTACAATGTAAATTAATAAGAAATTTACGATTTTCTAATCAAAATTTCATTATTCTTTCATTTTAGGACATCCTCATAAAAATCAACCCAAAATTTTATGTTTCAAATGTTTCCGAGTATTTTATCTACATCCGATAAAACAAAAAAAATTAAAAATAAAGAAATGACTTTAATGGTTTTCCGAAAAGATAAAATTCATAGAAAACTACCCAAATAATAACATTTTTTAAAGGAACATAATTGTTTAGGTTAGAGCTTTTTTAATTTTTTTGAGGCACTATTGAATCCTAAAATAAAAATATCAACCCCTCCTAATCCTTGTCGAATCGGCCTTTTTTACTTAATATTATTTAAAATCATGTTTTTAATTAATTTTGCGAGAGTTTAAATGGATAATTATAACGTATCCATTTAAAATGGTCACTCAATTTATTATATTAAAATAAAATCAATAAAATAATTTTGATGGACCGCTCGCATCTTTATCGTGAATTTCAATTTCTTTTTGTTAATTATTAAACACATTGTAATACTGTCGAGTCTTGTTGAATATCTCATCTAGCACAGCATCTCAATGTAAACGAGAGTATTAAAAGTGCATTTGCTGTCGACGAGCAACAAATTTAATTTTGTTCGGATGAGTTGTGATGTTCAAATTGTGACTTCTGTGAACTTTTACCCGATGCGAGTTTTGCTTTTTTGACGACATTGCAAAATTAACGCGATAGACTGAAGGGTGCGACTGGCCAACTCCCCAACGAGTACACATTGCTCCAAACTTCATCCTACGATACTAAAAACTGCCATGCAAGCGATATTACAAAAATAATATTTATTTTGATTATTTCAGAGCACTTTTAATTTTTCAAATTTTTTTATTTTAATCGATTACATTACTTTATGATACCCATTGAATTCAATTTAATTACTATCAATTCATACTTACTGGTGGTTTGTTTACATGGGACTACTGGAGACAAACATATATGAAATTCGTTAGAACAGAACCAATAATTTAACTAACATTTTACATATTTATAGTATAAAATATTCTATCCAGTATTTTTCTTTGTTCAATTGAAATGAAATAGAATCAATTCCATATAAAAAAGATTTAATTTGAAATGAAATAAGGTGAATTTAAAGTGGAAAAAAACTGTATAATGGCTGTTCTCCGAAATTAGACTATTTTCTTCATATAGGGAAAATACTTAAATAATTTCTTTAATATGAATATATTGCTACAATGATTGATAATACAATACATCTTATAAAATTTAATGTGCGATATAATATTAAGTTTAAAATACAAAAGATACAAAAACCCATTTATTTATTTCAGAATTTGAGTGAATAAAAATATTTCAAGTATGAGACAATAGGCCCAAAAACGTGTGAAGTATTTAATAATTTAAAACATCCTAATATCTGAATTGAGATGTACATGATTTTTATTATTCAGATAGAAATTTAAAATGTACTTGAAAAATAATAGTTGCTTAGGATTTTTTAATTATTTCTGTAATTGTAAGGAATTCCTGTATTCTGAATAGTGTTAAGGTATTATTTTGACCATAATTAATTACTTGCGTTAGTGTAGTTACTGTTTCAAAGTTGACTCGTTGTGCAATATAAGCTGTCTATAGTTTATTTGTTCACCTGGTCCTTTGAGAGTGCATCGTTTCGTCTGCACAGTTGAATTTTAATCAGCGTCTCTGTAATATCGGTTCACAACTATTCAAAACACTTTCTCTTCTGCAAGTCGACCCAGAGGAAACCCGGGACTCGATCTCAGTACCTACCCTTGCCGTCTTTCATCATTATTATTTTGTCTCTCACAAGTTTGTTTTCCCTTCACCTTTGACGTCGTCTTAGAATTCAAAAGCTCTCTGCAATTATTGTTTTAAATTAGTTGTTGATGTGTATTTTATCAACACTTTCGTATAGTAAATTATTTTATATCCATGTAAAAATATATAATCTTTTTTGAGAAAATCGCAGTTTTTTAACATATGTTAAAAAATATTCTATTTAATCAAACTTCAAATTTTAATGGTGTTTTTTTTAACAACGTAAAGTTGAAGCTTTATAAAAGTGAACCAAGAATTTTATAATTAAGAACTAAGGACGCACTTTCAACAAATATATTTAAAAAGAGCTATTATATTTTTAAAAATTCTTCACATTTAACATACGCACATACATTTTAACATAGGTTTTAATAAACATTAAAATTACCATTGTTCTCGTAAGATTTTTTTCAAATAAAAAATGGCCCGTCGCTCATTTTAACTCCCTTAAATAATTTATCCCTTCAAACGAAAAGCTTTAGAATAATATAAAGGACGTTCACTATAATAGTGTAATGAGAATGTGTGCGTGCGGTGCATATGCGTGTATACCAATACTACCAAGCTCTAGTCTATTTGTACACAAACGACTCACTAGGCTTTAATTGGTATTTCTATATTTTTCTTCGTTTATCAGACATAATAAAATTTATCAATTCTTTATCGATTCGAGTGTTTAGAAAAAAAGTGTAAACAAAAGTACCAACAATACATATTAGTTATAAATTCTTCTGCTATTATTTAATTTTGATTAATAATCGTACATTACTTTGGATTTACCCAATCACTAATTAGACTTAATCGTAAGTATACACTTATAAAATATTTATATTATATGGTGTCTCTTATAGAATTAGATGGTTGGTTAATTTTTTTTCGTAAATATTAATATTTAGGTATACAGTAATAATATAATGTTTATGTGGTTGAAACGAGTTTTTGATATTTGCAGTTTACTTTGAAGAAATTCATATCTTAGAGCACTCAATATTGGCAGAGTGCTTCACGACACACGCTCTTTTCCTTTCTGCTCTTCTTGTTTCTCATTTTATATTTATACATTATTAGACACATGACTGAACTTCAATTCAATTACTTTAATTATATTCTTAAATTCCCTATTCGTTATAACATTGAAGGTTGTTGCATATTCCAATAGAGTACTTTCTCGCATAACGATTATAAATTTCACTTTGCTTTAGTTATTAAATTCTATTTGCAACGTAACCGAAAGCAATTTGTCCACTCGAAATTATCAATGTGAAATATTATACCGGTTCCCGAACGAAACTTGTTAAGTTTCGATATGCAAATTTTCACCTCAGCAATCCCGCACAATTAATTATTTTAATACACATGATAATGTGTACTTTTAGTAAATAAATTCAACTGTCCGTGAGCAACCTTTAAATTATGACGTCTCTTTGCACATAGTAAGGATTTTTTGCTGCTGCTACAAAGATGCATGTAAACTTTTATAAAAAAATATTTATACTTTTAAAATAATCTTGACAATTTTTTTTGCAATTCTCAATATGAATAGAAGGCTTACATAAATTTAATTTGATATATCAATCATTCTACCAATCAATTTTTGTTTTCAAATCAAAAATTGATCGAAAAATAAGTGTATTAAATTTTTAAGTATTGAATTGTAATATTAATAATTTCTATTGTACGATTGACCATTCGAAGTTATTCGTGCAATTGCCCTTTTCGTAGAAATCGTAAGACTGGGTTCTTTTATGTGCAGTGCACTGCTAATGAAAGAATTCCTGCGATTCCTTCTTCTTCTCAGCCTTCGTCATCATCATTTTATGAAACCTTAAAGACACGTTCAAAATGCTATCGATAATTACAAAACCGGAATTCGAACCAAACGTCTTACATACATAACAATCAAAGAATCAAGAAAATATATTATATTTTACTGTAATCGCTTATATGGAAATGAATTAAGCTGTCCATAATTTGAATTTGTTTAAATGGTCAAAAATAAAAGTACTTTGCACAATGGCATACATTAAATTAAAAAATATAACCGTGTACGTTGAGAATTCTTGTATTTAAATAAAACAAATCGATTACAACTGTATTTCAAGCTATTTTTTTTTATTATTTATATTCTAGATTGAATTTTAATTATTCAGATAATATTTTAAAGGGCAGGTAGGGAATCGCAAAAATATATAAAAATTACTTATTAGTTATTATTACTATTTTCACACTTAATTAAACTACTGTCACAGTTTGGCTCACAAATTGATGGACACCATATTTTTTTGGCTAATAATAATTCGCTATCATTCCATATACATCTGAAATAAAAATTTATCTTAAATGGTACTCATACTGTGTAGCTGTTTTTTTTATTTTGAAATCGAGTAAAAATACAAAGAAATGTGATACTTTTTGCGATATCCTACCTACCATTAAAATATCTTCAATTAGTTTAATTTCATCCCGTGTAAATGTTTTAGTTTTAATGTAATTATTTTATTTCATTATAAGAAAGAGCAATTAAATTACTTAAGAATAGTTCACTAAAAGTAACAAAGAGTAAGACTAATAAAATTAATATTTTCATAGTATAATAATAAATATATGGAATTGTAGCTGCTTATTATGTTTGTTTTATTTTTGCGTTACCCAACCTAAAAGCCCAACAACAAATATTATTATTCCTCATTATTTGTATATTAAACATAATATTTTGTCCTCCGCATATGTTTTGAAAAAATACTAATGTTCCAATGTTCGATCATCAAAATCAAAAGCTTTATTTATTTTTAAGTATTTGTGCTCTTCGGTACTATTAATAGTTTTAATACTGCTACAATCCAAGTCGTCCATTTACTAGATGGTGGTGTATTAAATAGTTTGTATTATATCGTATAAACCGATATTAAAGATAGTAAATTGTATGTTAGGCGCCAGAACACATGTTTATAGGCGTACTTTATATACTAAATACAAACACCCACTTGTGATTTGTTACTTTTGTAATATGTGTTTAATATCTTTAACTAAGTTCCATACTGTCTGCTTGATATTATAAACATTTAATTTATAGACAACCAACCTTTTATCCATTAAATGTATTTACGAGCCATAAGCGAAAACAGCTCACATTCACACAGTGTTTTGAAATCACTTATATGAAATAAATACCATAATGTATTTTCACCGACAAGTCTATTCAAAAGTTGATTGTCGTATTTTACAATCCACCCACAATCGATAACAATACAATTGAATAACAGTCAGACAACAATTGATAAGTTGAAATATAGTTGCATTACAAATGTATAAACTATTGTATAATAAGTTGTTATGTATTAATGAACAAATTTGGAATGGGATAAAAAAGCATTGGGTTTTCTGCAATTAGCCATAAATAGGCAAGTATCGTGGATTGTAATGAAAAGGGAGGAAATCCGGAACCGATGGGAGATTTACCGATATCTATCAGAATACTAATTCAGCCAAAATCCTTATAAAGAGATAATAAACTCCATACGATCAAAATAATAATATATTTTTATATTACAATATTTAATAAAGCATATTATGGGATTTTTAATTTCATTGCTTTAACAAACTTAGTTAAACTATGAATGTATACTTTGAAGATATAATATCAAATTTAATAAATATCCCTTCATCTTTATCCGTTATTTTTTTGTAATTATTATAATAACTCTTTGTGAACTGAAGATATTTATATAAACTTCTTCGTATGTATTCGACTACTTACCAATATTTATGAACTTAAATATGTACCTAAGTAAGTTAAGGAATTCTTTCATACTGGTTCCTCCTTCATATTATGGAACTACATGAAAGAAATACTGAATGATACAATTTTAATAATTTCGGTTCTATAATTAAAACGTCCTGATTTTTTATAATAAATCTTGATTTATCGTGATTTTTAAAGTACCCACTGGTAAATCTGTGTTTGAAAGATGAAATTGTTTAGTGTCTTTAAAATACTGAGATTAAGAAATATTTTTCTATATTAAATGTTGCATCGTGGAATAGTAAATCCAGTGCATAAATATCATTCAGGATGTGTAATATCTTTGAGGACGAATGTGGAGCTGACGCAGTGCTATTCCTCTTATAAATATGGATAGTCTTTAGATTTACTTGGGCAAAATCCCAAAAGTTTAACTGGGAAAAATCCCCAACCACCCCCCATTCGAATCCGATATCGTTATATCAACGGGGAAATGCAAGAGAAACCCCACAAAAAATGTGAGATTTAGATATGAGAAAATTCCAAATAAATAAATATTAATGTTTATATCTTTCGTGCACTATTATTATGTTCACTAGTTTAGCAGAAGAACTGAACAGATATGGCAAACTTCCTGCAGACTTCGTTTTTCTCTCCTAGAAATGTTTTCTTAACACTACAATAATTCAAACGAAAATGTTTTCAAGATGGAAATAATAATTAAATGTATTTGATCTTTTTCCATTACTAGATTCATATTTCTTCTGAAAGGCTCTGGTTTTTTCCCAACGGAGACCCAACGCAGGCTTCGCTTACTTTATTGATTGAAAAAATAAATAAATCTAGAACTTTGAAATCTATTTTCATAAAAAAATACCACTTTACAAGAGTTTTATTAGGAATAATATTATTTGGGAATTTATTAGTTCTCGATCACAAAAAACACACCTTCTCCTCGTTATTGAAATATGTTTTTATATTTGTAAATATATAATTAATACATTGATTTTTCTCTTTTTTTACATATTGTCAATTTTTTTAAATAGTCCTTTTACATTACACACCTATAAAAATGTGAACGTTCAAAAATTTTCGTTCTTCATAGATATCTTAGGTTACATTTATATTTAAAGTTTAATGTGTATTACATTGAAATAACAAATATAAATTTACGTATTTTAACTAAGGTTAATTGATAAGGTTCTCTGTTGCGCTTGCCAGGAATTATTATGTGTGTTTATTAGAATTTTATATTATTTTTGGTCTTTTATATAATTCATGGGATCAAATGTGTTCATGCTTTTATGGTTGAATATATTGAATGTGATCTTTTGAAATATGTATAAAAGTCTTAGACCCTTTTACTGGATTAAGTCGAGCCGATTTTTAGTATTTGGCAAAGGTGGTTAAGTTGTCTTATAAATCTGGCGATGTTTTCGTCGGTGGACCAGATTTAGTGTGTCTTATAAAGTCGTGTAAGACCAGGGTGGTTGTTAGGAAGGAAGTAAATTGATGTGTTCAGGTTTAGATGTTAAATGGAGTGTGCAGTCAGGTACTTTGTCTTTGTCCATTCCATCGTCACTCTAATCCAAAATGCAATTCTACAATTCCTTTATACCTACCACTAAATTGATAGCCTCTATTTGTTCCACCGTTGTTACATTGAAAACTTGTCATAAGAAATATTTAATTGTATGAAAAAATATGAAATACGTCTTTATTAATTAAGGTCTGCATTTCTATCAAAATGTTGGTCCCTTGGCGACAAGTCTGAGCAAACGAAGCCTTCATTAATCCACAGCCTGTCTCATACTTCTTCCCCCTTAGAGTTACACCCTGGTTTGTCGCCCACTTTGCCACCCCACTGTCCCATGTCTTAACTGTCTTCAAGTATTTTTTAATATCCACTACTTCGAATCTGCTGACTCGAAGATGTCTCTAGTTGCAATAATAATGTTAGAATAATTGAAATATTGGAATGGGCGAACTCGACATTTTTGATTTTTTCCAAATGGCCAAATTTATTAGTATCCAATACATGACACCTCAGCTGACATAAAACTTAAAGTTATATAATAAAAGTACCATTTTCTTTTAAAAAAAATACTTTTATCTTTATCCTTATGATATTCTCTAACAATAATAAGCCGAACAAGGTGTATTTCATCAAAAAATTAAAAGATATTTTTCTGGCATACAATCATAGAAAATAAATATGGCTAGTGCAGAAGTAGTTCATAATCTAATATCATTTAGGTAACCGTATTTTAATATAATTTAGTGAATAGTGTCACAGTTATTGAAAAATCTCACCCCCTGATAAATTGATATAAAAATAATTTCATCTCATCTCGAGTATATCTCTTTTCACTGTTATTGAATCTGTACCTACGATTATAATTAATTTGATTTCTTTTTGTTTCAGGTGAGTATTACAATCAAAATATCATATTTCATAAATATAAACACACACAGTGAGTACCAAATAAAATTCAGTAGAACTTGATAAATATATTTCGTGAAACCTTATAAAAAAATGTCCAATTTCTTTATTAATTTTGAGAAATTCAGATCCAATTACCAGATTTTTTTCCCTCGAGGATTCGTTTGTGTGGATTTTTCCTCTCATTTTATTATATTCAAAAATAATTAGGACCGCTTTCGGGGTACATGATTTTTCAGTTGTCCGATTGTCGGATTGTTATTTTCAGGGAAAAGCTAATTAATATTCCACTTGTGTAACGATATTCTCCCCTTCGCCATGGATAATTGCGTCTGAACACTCTCGAGACCAGTTTTTCTTTCTCGATAACAGTTTCAAATGGCAAAGAGTCCCAAAAAAATAAACGCTCTTCTGCGTGACTAGAGTTGGAAAAATGTAACAACTTCCGCTATTGAAATTGATATTATCTGTCATTATACAAATTTATTATTTCTTAGTAGAAATTCACAATTTTTAAAATATGCTAAACCTAATGATGAAAGTTGAAAGAGTGATTTGTTTTGCAAAATTGACCAGCTTACAGGTTTCTATATGATCATAGATTGTTTGATTTGTATGCTTTTTCATCTCAATTAATGAACGGAATCATTTCCTTTTGTAAATTATATACTTCACTACCAATAACTTAATTGAATTTCAAATACAACATTTTCTTTTCGATTTTTAATTCATATCATAAAAAATATTTTTAAAAATATTCTTCTCATAAGTCACAATAATTATTTTACTATCAAACGTATTTAACACTTATGTTTATACTATATTAATTTTAAAAAAAACTTATGGGTAAATTTATTATAAGACACCATTAGTAGCTCAGAGAAGAGGCGCAAAGTCATAAACATTATTTTTGATTCGAATCGTAACTAAATTTAAAAAAAATATATTAGCATTTGCGATTGAAAGATACTAAAGCGATTATTAAATCTTGTATTGCCACTCTGCCCAACTGTAATAGTTAAACCGATCATTAACCGGTTTAATTTACACATAATAATAACATTATAGTAATAACAATATATAATTTTTTTTTATTATACAATTTCTTTATTAAATATAATTTGCGTACAATGTTTTGATACATTATGATTAGTTGTTACAGTGTTAAGTTTATAGACTTAGTCTTTTACTTATTTTAATACGGAGTATAATTAATTGATATTTAAAATAATTAATAAGTCATAACATTATTTATGGGAAAAAATACAAAAACCCACTTGTATAAATGTATATAAGTGAAAACATTCGTTGGTATGTTATATTTACTGATCTTGCTCGATAAGAATTAATCTGATTAGGATAATATTGAATAGATAAATCTGGCTTGGTTTTCACGTCCGTAGAATTCTAGTTAATTGGTATTTAATAAAAGAGGCGTTTCCATCGGAAATGCTTTTTAACGGAAACCGATGAATGTAAAAAGATATATGTGAATTATACAGAAGGCTGTAATGAGCCCTGTATCCGTCAAAACCAGTATTCACTATTTATATTCAGCACTTCATATTATCTTTTACCTCATCCCATAATGACTGCATAAAATTTTATAAACCTTCATTGAAAAATATACATTATACATAAGAAAAGTTCGTATCCGCTTTGATCAGGCATTTCCTTGTCACCTTTGTCAATCACTGAGAAATTTTCATTAATTTGTCAATATTTTACCCGAATGACTCTCGCCTTTGTCTCACACCCTTCAACAAGTTTTCAAACACAAAAGAATCCAATAAATAATTAATTGAATTTTGTCAAAATCGGCACAATTTTTACCCAATTATTTGTCACACTCGTGGATAAATTATTTTCCTTTTAAAACGTGTTAAAACTCAAAAGATAATTATTGTAGTTATTGTCAAAGTCAAAGTAGTTAATTTTGGAATTCCTACTTGTGATAACCCTGTCAAGTGGTAATTGGGTTCCCTTTAAGAAGTTGAAATTAAGAGTACTCATAGCCAGTATCTAGATTCTAGAACAATCCCTCTGTAATCCTACTTACATCTTCATTCAAGTGTTTTGGGACCTCTTAAATTACTCCCAACTACTTATTCTAAACCGACCTATATTGCTCTCAAAGCAGAAACCGTAAATATTTATTACAAAGTTATTGATTCACCTCAGAAATTTATCAAATTATTGTTTGATTTCACATTATTTATTTTAATATTGACACATACGCCTGGTTATTTGAAGTATTTATTTTTATGTATTTAGTTTAGTTTGTAATTGTAATAATTTAGAGATCCAACATTACTATAATAGCTCGTAGCCATGATAAAAACATTTTGCTTAGTTATTTTTTTTCTTCTAATATTCCTACATTTATTACTTTATCGCTTTTTGCTAATACTTTATGTTATTGTTACTACTATATTTTTGCATTATGTATTACTAATATTATCTTAACCCTATTATAATGTTTATTTTCTTTCCTATTCAATCTTATCATTAATATAAATATTAAATACGTATTCAAAAGACATAATAAAAACGCCACATTCACTAACCCGCCCAAATTTTCTATTTTATCCACAGTATTCCTCATCCAATTATATTTTTTATTCTCCTCTGAATAGACTACAATGATTTGGCAGCGAATTTGGCTGGGTGAACTCTTTTCCACCAATTCTGCCACCTACAGGGTTTATTACAGGGATTATTAGGGAGCGATCTTACATATATGTATAGTATAAATCATTACTTGCTTCACCTATATTTTTTTTTATCTACGTATTAGAATCAGCTGTTTCGGTGAAGTACTCAGTGGTGACTGTCGCGTATGTATTGTGTCTATTAAATACCTAATTGATATTTTAAAAATTTTTTAAATTAATAATACAAATATATTTAATATTATTTTTCCTTTATATTTGCGATACCCTACCACCAATTTAAAATATTCTCAGTTAATTCAAATCCACCCTGTATATGTACTTTTTAATATTCTCTGTAAAAAATCTCTTATGAGCGTTTATATGCAAATAAATCATTTTAAAAAAATCTTGCGATACCCTACCATCCCTAAAATATTGTCAGGTAATTCAGGTCCACACTTTATATTGATAATACATATAATAGCGGCTCATAGTTGAACATTTCAGCTTGAACATCCACATTGAGCGTTACAAATATGCTTTCACGGTTTTCAGCACACGCTTTATGAAATATTTTTTTGTAGTGGTTGGGTGTTACATTAATCGGACATAATTTTTCATGAGTCGGTTCGTGTTTCAAAAGGAGTCCACTTGAGGTAAATGACGGTTGGTTCGGAGTCGAGTGTCACCCTGCGCTGTTTTGCCTCTTTAATTACAACCCTCTCTACTATTATATTATACCACTATTCATTACTCTCTACTATTATACATGTACATACTACCTTTATTTTAAGGGTATCTATCTATGGTGCCGTGTCTGCTGAAAGATATCATACAATCCTCGTGGGATCCGGCTTACTACTTTGCATGTGAAAATTAGATACAATATCATTTAGGTGCGTGAATAGAAAATTTATGATTTTTTTTAACAACAGTATAAATAATTGAATATTTAAAATTCAATACAAACTCATAGAATCATACCATTATTTGTCTACTTTTAAAATGTTTACCAATTCAACTATTAACTATACATACTCTATCTAACAAAACAGCAAAATAATATCTATTATTACTTAGCGTGTGTGTATTTTATCTGTACGGATCCCTCAACCATCAGTGTTACCAGATGGAAGAATAATATTTTATATAATTATTTTACTACAATTAATACTTATTTAAAATCTCAAATTTATTTCAAAATAATGTTAGAAATATTTAATAATTCATAATAAGTTACAACTCTCAAATTAAGGGAAGAAAATTTGTTATAAAAAATAGTCAATCCCGAAAAGGATGCATATTTTTAAATCAACACAGAGACAAATAAACTTACCGAAAACGTCTGTGATTCTGGATATCGTAATGTAATTTTAAGGTGTCATCAATCACGTTGACAAATAAGCGCGCTTCTTAGTTAAAGTATGACATTTACTCTACAAACAATTAGTTTTATTCTGAAAAAAATATATCTTATAAGTTATTTGTTTTTAATATACAGAACCTGTGCAATGCTCGTATATTATTAATGTAATTTTGTTCATTAAAGGGGAGTTTTCAGCATTTAGTCTAATATTTCAAGGGTGGTTTTCACCATAAAAGGATATCCCCATGGTGTCGTTGCACCCCAACTTTATATATTAAATGTATTTTCCAATGTTTGTTTATTATTAAAACCGGTTCAAAGGGAGTTTCACTTTCAGTCCTTTTAACTATTACTACTCAGGTTACCACAAGTTGATAATGAATTATTCTTCACACTGCTTATGTTGTGTAATTACCTCGCATAATGGCAGCGTTAAGGAGTTATTTTTTTATGTTTCTTTAATAAGTAAAAGTAGTTATGTATAAATATTGATCTTTCTTACAAAGATATTATGTATGGTCTTCCATGGGAGGCCAAGTTACTCCCCGTCGAGAACCTTCATACTGATTTATAAACCCTCTTCAATTATTAAATTTACTTAACATCGAGCCACATTGTATTGTATTACAAATATTTTTAATTAAATATCTTTCTTTTAAATAATTCAACAATGTTCGTTTCGTACATGAACATAATTAATTTCAGAGATACTATGAATTTATTTGAATAAATAATAACCCCTGCATACATGAATAAAAATACATCATTTACTCGTTTCCTCTTCATTTATATTAACGAATTAATCATATTTATATTCTGATATTAAAACGAATTGTCATGTTTTCATTTTAATATACCTTATATTGGGGTGAATAGGGACACTATCCCGTAAAATATAATCATTTATAAAAGCTTACACCCTTAATTTGAAAGCTTACACTACTAATTTTCGATTATCATAACCACCACATAATAATACTATTTAATTAAATTCCGATAAATTGTCTATGTCGCCAGATTAATAGCGCAGGAGATAAGACACAACACTGGGAGATCGGAAATAATATTAAAAAATCCCGATCAATGGTTTTTATCCAGGTTTACTCTGATCTCCTGGATTGTATGGTTAAAATTGAGTTGATTATTTAAAAAAAAATTAGACCATCTTGATCCATGTTTAAATCCTGATTGCATGAAGGGTCGTGGCTACAAATTCTGATAATATCTTGGTTCGAATCCCGCTTAATTAAAAAAATATATTTAAGCCGTCATTACTACTGAGAGATCGGGAATAATATTACTGAAACCCTTATCGGTGGTCTTGATCTAGGTTTACTCTGATTTCTGGATGATAAGGTAAAGTCGGACAGAGGCGGTAGTATTAGTTAAGATCACCAACAGACAATGAATTAACACATTGTTGTGTCTATAACAAACAAAATTCGTCAAAATAAAAAAAAAACTTGTATTCACACAATAAAGTTAACAATTGGCAAAATGGCAATGGATTTAAATTGCATCTATGAAAACTCATAGTATATTTTTTTATAATGTAAGCACAAGTCCAGTTTAATATTAAAATAGAATTACAATTCCATATAGGAGGGAATCTCCCGCTGCGCTATTTAAATTTGATAAACACCCCCGTAGTGTGGTTGTTACGTAGTAGTAGTAAGAGGGTGGTTGAATGTATCCAGGGGTAAACAATGTGGTGCCCAGGTCCTCTATAATATATGCAAAGCGGTATCGGCATATTGGTAATGAAATTTACTATGCAAATCGACTACACCATCTATTTGTCTCCCACTGCAAAAATTGTATCACTTTATAAAGTTACAGGGGTTCCTGTAATTTTACACCGAGCTTGACTTTTAAATGATCGAATATTCTAATCACAATCCGCCCTTTGTTTTCAAATTTTAATTGCATTATATAAAATATTAAATATAAACCACATAGTAAAAGTACACGTAGCAACATGTCAATATGGAAAAGTCCAAAGGCTGGGTAACTTTAGTAAAGTTTATGCATTCTGTAGTAGAAGTAACATTATGCAGACGACACCTCGCCAACCCGCAATACTACTTACTTCCTTTAACATTGTTATACCTTAGTTAACTTTGTCGTCACTGTCATTTGTGAATTAATTGATTGTGTATTGACAGCTTGAGAAATTTTTGTATTTTTATTATGCGTTAAATTATATAATTTCCACTTAGAGATGAATAAACTTCATTTTATATTAAGTCAAATTCAAGTAGCTCGTTTTATTGTATACCACTCATTGTTTCTTAAATTAGAGAAAATGTTAATAATCAGAGGTGATATAAATTACCAACAACCCTGAATGGTAAATCCGTAAAACTCGAATATTATTACATGATGGTGCAAATTTTTTATTAACGAATTATAAAGCTGCTTAAAATAACGCCAAATATATTTTCATTCTTATGTTTCTTACCGTACCTACATATTAAATTTATTGCCTTTTAATTTCACTAGTTATTTAGAATATTAATTACCACCACAATTAATTTTAAATACATATTATATCAACGAAGCGTTTATGTTACCATTTATTTTTTATTTTTCGTTTGAGTATTGTAGAATAATTTATTGTTTACCAAACAATCTGTGTTTTAATTTGTATATATTTAATAATATTGAGTATTGATGTGAAGAGCCCTTTAATCAGTACATTAACTGTCAAATGCAGACAAACCTTTGTTACCCCACAGTTTGGTTAAGGTAGGTGTCTCGTCGTGTTTAACACGTGTATATTATACTATTCCATTAATTGATAAACACGTGTTTAATAATCAATTATAAACAAAATACAAGCTCGGGCTTGAAATGGGTCGTGTAAGCTTTTCAATTACACTGTTGAATATTTCTTTCCTTAAAGGGTAATAAGCATTTCTATAATGACGGCACAGTTGATTTAAAATATATAAGGGACGTTTAAAACGTCATTAGTGAATGATGTGAAATGTATTCAATGTTGGTTGTACAATAATAAGTTAACTGGTGTGCTTAAATATAACTTCGGTTCACACGATATTAAGGTAGATTTTAAATTGCCATTAAATACTGTATTCCGTATAACAGATGACACTACATTTAACCTGGCTTCATCCTGTTACCTGATATCCTTTTGCTTTGAAGCCGTCAACAATCACGTTAAACACAAAATGCATTCTCGTCTAAGCTTTAACATAATAATTTAATCCTTAATTAATAAAATCCATGATAAATATTGTTATAATTGCTAAAATTTAACATAAAGGCGTTATTCATGCATACATATAAGGGGCATTAAACTGAAACCTTTGATGTTTTCACCCTTATGTTAACTATAGAATTTATATGTAAATTCGATTTTGCTTCGTGAATCGTTGGGGGCAGCAATTCTCAATAATATTATTTGGATGCAGTATTAAAAAAAAATATTATTAGGGTGGGAAAATTTTGGAAAAGGGTTGAGTTGTATAACCTTCAACTATGGCGGTGACAACCCCATTGAAATGTATCTATGATAAGAGACCACATTCCCAGACACGATATTACTGCTAATTTGGCACCACCAGGTGGAACAGCCTAATTGCCCTCCTGCTGAATATCTGAGGTTTAATTTGCGATCCCATGTCGACGCAAAACTACCCTTGTTTGCTTGTTATTTTGAATATTTCTAACCCCGGGGTTAATTAATTTCCTTGTAAACTACGCCCATGCCATTGTTCCCACATTGAAGTATGACTCTTATATTATATATTATTAAAATGATCACAAATAATGTTTATCTATGTATACACAAACAAAAGCTTAGGATTATTTTTAAAATAATGCAAATATATTTGTTTAAAATCCCTTCATTATATTACAGAATTGTTTTCCGGTGTTATAGATGAAGGAAATGCCATAGATTTATTTTAATTTGTCAGGAATGTCGGTCTCAAATTGCTCTAACCATATGTTATTTTTTATATATCAACATCTTCCAAATATAAAGCCATAAAATGAACCGGTTTCATATACGACATTTTTACTTTATCTTTAAGTAAGCAGGTGTGAAATGCGAACTAAGGCCCATATAAAGTATGAATTTTATTTTAATATTTACTAAAAATTTGTATTTAATTTTATAAAGCTTTATTCAGCTCCGGAGATTATTAAACAAGATTTAGGATAAAAACAAAGTTCATTCGGTAGCTAATTTTACGGGTTATAATTATCGTTTTGTTGCTTCGTAAATCAACTGACTTCTCTCATCTTCGTTTTCGTTTCTCTTATTAAAACCAGTATAATATTCCCTTGCTGCCTCCACCGAGTTGCCAAACTCCCTCTTTTCCTTTGCCTATTGTTGTTTCTCTGTAAAATTGCTTTCCACCTTCAATTTATATTCATTAAAGAGCTGGAAATTCTTCAATTAGCGAAACGATAAGCAAAAGGGGTGTCGAATCCCGCCTCTTTGACTCTCCCCTTATTATGTTGCGTACATCAAATGAATGTTTGTAACCTTTTGATAATTCCCAATTGGCCTATTTAAACATCAATATTGGAAATGTTAAATTCGACGATTTCTTAGAACTCTCCAATAATAACCTTATGTATTTGTTTCCTCCATCGACATCATATTCAAGCCTCACACATTGTGCTACATACATGTTTTGAAGTTGGTTCTTTGTTATGCTTTTCATAAACAGACAGTAGACTTTATTGCAATTTTATACTGGAGCGAAATTCGATGGGGAGGCTTTCGCGTTGTCTTGGATGATAAATCAGAAGAAGAAATCTTCACAAAGCCTTCCTTGGTTTCCTGTGGTATATATATTTTTTTTTATTCTTGGACTGTCCCCGACAGGGTATTTCCATTGGCCCCGACGCACTTAATGCTCGACAAAGAAAATTCCCCATCCTGATTACAAGAACATGCAAATCTTAGACGCCCCTTTTCTATGATTTTAATTCCACAATACCTACTCTATTTTGTTCCTTATTATTTTCAAAATATTCTATTTCCTTTTTGTTGTACAACCCTACACAAGCAATATCCTTATTTTTTTAATCAGTATAAGTAAAAACAAATATCAGACAAAAATTAACTCCTATCTAATGAATATATGTAAATCAAATAAAAATTAGGATCTTATTATTCATACCTTTTTAAATATTTAGATCGTCTTGATTCTGATTGCATTAAGGCGTGTAGCTACAAATCCCGTTTGTGTAAAAAAATATTTAATCGGTTATTACGACTGGGTGATATGGAACGATATTAATAAAATCCTGATAGATCGTCTTCATGCAGGTTTATTCTGATTCCCTGGATTGTAAGGTAAATAAATGTGAAGTACAGCAGTGCCGCTCTATCGGTGACCTGTGTAACTAGTAATGGTTAAGATAGATAATTAAAACTTTTTGTGTCTTAAAAAATATGTTAAAACCTTAATAAAAGTGGTTTCAAATAAATCTGTTTTAAGAACACTGTTTTATAGTGACATATTATGATATTATAGTTCTTGGGTGTAACCAATCACGGTCATGTTAAATCATCTTGCGTCTGTTTTCGTTATCATAAATAAATTTATTATAATACTTGTTGTGATAATGTGTATAAAATATCTATTGTAGCATTTCCGTCTTATGGGACCAAGTCGTCGTCTTGGAGAAATCCAATTTCCCAACCTTATTCACTATGTTGCAGGTTCACGTCCATTCTACTGCTCTTCCTTTATATTTTCCTCAACACATTTCACCATATGCTCTTAACACCGCTGATAATATTTTAAATGTGACGTTTTCTTTCGGCTTGCATAATTTCAGAATATATTCATACAACACCGGTTACAGAAAACAATTTCACTTCGCTATTTTTAATGTGATGTATTTTATTATCCTATCCAAAATTAGCATTTCAGATGTGTAACTCCCTTAAATTCCCCGCGGATGTTTGTACATCTCAAATTACTATTTATTTATACTTAAATGTTAAGATAATATAAAATATTTTTACATATCGATTGGTTAGATGGACATTTGTTGTATTTCCATGAATTTCACGTTAAAAATACATCATTTGCAAGTTTACAATATTATGAATAAGTGCATTATAAAGTTGCATGTAAGTTTTAGGATGTATTTTATTTTATAAAAATATAACAGTGGATCTATCGCATAAGTTGAATTTTAAAATAGAAAAGTGACATAGAACAGGTGTCTATTTCTCCTCGATATAAGGTTGAATTAATAATTTGTTTATTCAAAAGGTATTTACTGCATTATTACTTCTCGAAAAAAACATTTTTTTATTCAAAACTTTAGATTCAAGTAAGGTTTCCTTTAATTTCTCTACATAGCAAGAATTTATTTTTTATAACATTGATTAATTACTAAACGTGGTATGTTTGCAATTTTAATAAATAAAAAACATATTGTACAGAAAATTAAGCTTAACATCGGCGAAATAATTATCTCAGTATATTTATTACAATCCATAGACTCATATTTAACCTGGATGCAGTTATTCACACGTTGTAAAATATTCATATAACCATAATACTTCCAGATTCTGCATCTATCATTAATGAGTAATTTTATTTACAATTAATGTTCAGGCAAAGTATACAAGATCCTTAGATTGAAAGAGAGCGGGCATCGGGCCTCTGTAATAACATTTATTAAAAATACTCACAGTGTTTAAAAGAGAAGTAGAGTGTGCTGAGAAGTGGAGGGCCTTAAAAATAATAGCCCTAGAAGATATTCAAACATCAAAGAGCGGCTTTTTTCCTAACAGCCATGATTACATGCAAATTTTATGTGCCAAGAGGCGCCGATCAACCTGTTTATATCTCTCATACTCATCTCCTACTTTATCATATTCTATAAATAAATATTGTTTACTTAACAAATACTAATAATTCATTTAAGCAGTGACTGACTGCACACAGCCAAGTTGTTTTAAAGTTAATCAAAGACACAATAATTGTAATGAATCTTTGCGGTGCCTGGGGAGCACTATCTTCTTCTAGTTTGTGTGGCCATTTCTCTTTCTAGTGGTGAATTCCTCACCTGAAATGTTACAAACGGGGGTTTACTGCAGTAAATCGGTTCCGGTTTCAACAATCCACCCTTAAACAAAAGCTGACCCTTGTTGCTACCCCTTGGAGGGTGATAAAATCAGAGATATGCTCCTCACACCACCCTTAACTGATGATGTGAAAACACCACCACTAAACAACTGCCCTTATCATCGAGCCATTCCCGTTTTCATCCCTTTTAATGCTCACTCATGCGACTATCTGATCTTTATTATTTTCCTGAGAATCAATGCCATTATAAAATCTTCTAAATATTATTATTATGATTATAAAATTTTATAATTGTAAGGTTACATTAATTGTATAATGAAAATCTCTCACTCACCTACTTTAATGATTAAGGCCGTAAATAATATGTCTATTGCTATTTACAAGGAAAAAGTTTTTTTTTAAATTGATAGGAAAAAATATAAATGTCTACGATTGTTTCAATAAAATCACGAATACATTTAAAAAATTAATCGTCATGCTGTTCTTTAACCTCACTTAAAGGATTAAGTCACATTTTTTACCAATTTTGTATACACACAATATATTTTGATATACAATCAGAAGTGAATATAACTTTGATGGCATTTAAATATTGTTTATTCCCAATCATAAGCATATATTATATTTTAATCAAATACCAAGTCTTATTAAAAAAAATGACAACCTATCCATTAGTTCTCAGACTGTCGGTTTATATTTTGAAAAATCAGCAAATGTATATTTATACAAATATTGATATATTATAATTTTAATTAATGTAGCGTTGAATAATTATTTTCGTCGGTTATCATACAAACAAATTTTATCAATGAATTATTTTATTATTTAAATATAATATGCGATTGTCATGAAGAAACGAGGGTATTTTTTTAATAAAATGTCACGTGAATGTGTTATTGACACGATAATATTTTTTTTACATAATTGTATTTCTCAGTCATGTCAAAAACACTGTCTTCCTTATCAAATTGTCATCATTGTTCGATACATTTAAGGCATAATAAATAACAATTTCGAAAAAATATCCCGATTCATAAAGATCAATAATTTAATATAAATATATAGTTTAATCCTATAAAGTTAGAAAAGGCGTCATTCTAGATCAAGATGCTGATGTCCTGCAATTAAATGTCCACGCCAATTATCCAGCCTCGGTAAATCTTACCACTTTTCACTCCAACAAAAACTCGTTCTACCACTAAACTGTTGATACAGTTCACTCCAACTACGTCTAGATTACGCCAAGAGATTATATTGAAAAATTGATTCCACATCGTATTAAAATAAATACCCAATAATAAATTAATCAATTGTCTCGAGCTTTATTTAGTCCGATTCTATAGATTATGAAAAATTATATACCGAAGCGATAAGTGAAAAATAATTTATATTTTCGTGGATTTATTATTTTGTAGATACTATTTATAATTATCTGGAAACATCGTTAAAAATTAATTACTTTCATATAATTATTTTTTATGATTCATTCTTCAAGCGTAAACAAAATAATATGTGACTGAATTTACAGAGCATATTCATATACAAATTGATTGGTGACGATTTGTCAAATGCAGAAAAAATGATTAATAGAAAATAGTGTGAATAGTATCCATAATTGGAAATCGCAATTCAAACATTACTTTCTTTCGATTCTGGAATTTTTAATTTTCATCCTTTGAAAGACGATGAAAAATCAAAGGCGAGACTTCCAAAGGAATCCAATCGCCTTTGAGGGGAACAGGAACACGCTGGTTTATTTATTCATTTATTTATTTGTTGGTCGGTTTTCCCCAATAATGAAATATCCGTTTTCATATGCCGTCTGCAATTGAAATGAAATTTCTATCCAAGTCTCGTAAAAACGTAATTTGTTTTCCTTTGTGTAGTATTACATTTCGTCGCACTATTAATATTTTTTTTTAATTCAGAACATACCTTTTCCTCCATAAGCATGTATTTTTTAGCTGCTTTGTTTTTTTTATATAAAAGAATAGAAGTTTATTTTGTAAGAAATGAGAGCTTTTGATATGAGACACCCTGGGTTTAATGTTGCACACTGTTAACACAATATTGTGAAGAACCACATTGTATCTTCCTTTAACACGCACCCTATTTTCTCAACCCATTATTTACCACAGAAAAATATTTTTGTCCTGTAAAAAAACTGTGTATCGAAATAATCGTTTATTAATATCCTCATATTAATTTCCTCTTGAGAGAACATAGCTTAATCATATTAATAACGCACGTCTTATTTTATCATTGAACCTCGCCACGTTATTATTTCGTAATTTAATTTGATTATAATCGCCCGTGAAGGCTTTTTTTATGTTTTAATAAAAATAACTGATTATAACTCCATGACTTATATTAACGTTCTTTAAAAATAGTCAACGTATTTCCAAAAATGCTTTACTCCGAAAAAGTCCACTAATGCTTCATTATTAATAATTAATTATAATATCAGTTTTTATAATATAATTTGTTTAGGCGATTAACAGCGATTGATTATTGATACTATTTCTTGTGAAGCCGTTAAAAATCGATGGGTTATTAATACAAAAATATATCTACAAATATATAGATAGTTTCCAAAAAATATTTATGAGTCGAATAATTGTGTTTCACCATTGCAATAATTTAATGCACACATTTAGGTTTGGGTTTTATTTAAAATATACATTGATTATCAAACGCCATTTTATTTTTTATTATATTTGTTCATTATCAATAATTTATTTTATAATATCAGTTATGATAAATTGTTTAAGCGATCAAGAGCAACAGCCTAAATTAATACTATTACTTGTGAATTCTGACAAATCAATTAAAAATGGCTGGATTATGAACACAAAAACATATCTACAAATAGATTGTCGAGTTAAATAATTGTTATTCATCATTGCAATATTTTAATGCACACATATAGGTTTGGGTTTCATTTAATAAATGTTAAAAATTAAAGTATTATTTTAACGCATATTTTGGAGTAAAGATCGCTAATTTTATTTATTATTTTTAATTTTAATAATATTCACCCCTTTTAGGGTAGGGTTAATAATACAGAAAGCTCACACCGCGTGCAGTACTGATAACAATGAAGGCTGTTATTGTGTAATAGAAAGCTCTGCCTTTTGCCGTCTCACAACAAAGTATCTCATATAGAGAAACACCCCACAACTTGTATTATATATAAATGTGCCAGATAAAGTTTGGATGCGTGTAATAAATCTCGTGTGTATTTTTCAGCTGAATTGGGCGACTACGATTCCAGGAGACATCCCCAAGGATACGTGTCAGAATTCAGACTTCAGCCAGGACAAACACCAGCCTTCGAAGCCAAAGCAGCAGAACTTCACAAAACACTCACGTAAGTTGTATTTTATTGTATGTACATATATCGTGTAAATCGCTTTGTAATATAGGGGGTGCATAACATTGAAAACATGTGTAAATAGAGATCAAAGACACGTGTAGTGGAAGGTATGTGAGATCAATTAAGGGTGAAACCCACATGTACTCTTAGTCCCAGTCTAGTCTCCATCGTACAATCAAAACAGTCATATAGTTACACAGTCGAACGGTTCATTTGCATGATTAATCAATTATATTGCATATTCATGTATGTAACTCTACTCAAAGGAGTCTTACTCATTATATTATATTGATTTTCTGACTTCAACCCCTAAATATACATATACACACATACCAATTAACAATTAATTACAAATAGGATATTATAGAATAACTAAGGAAAATTAAGGGATGGAAATTGTGTATGATCAAATCTATTTGTATATTTATCCAGCTCAAGTCAATTTTTTTATAAATTGATTTGATCGGTTATTATGGCTGGGAGATTGGGAATAATATTGATAAAATCCCGATCGATCGTCTTGATTTCCTGGATTGTAAGGTAAATACTGAGGCGATTATTGAGTCACTAGTGTAACTAGTAATAGTTAAGATTACCGACAGAATAAAATTAAAATTCTGCTTTAAATCATGGGGATTAATAAATTATTTTAAAAAATGTAGATAATGACTGAATGGAATAAATAATGGGTGAAATCCAAATTATTTTAAATTCTAAATAAATTTGTAAAAAAAACTCTTAAAAAGCACCTCGGACTCAAAAATAGACTATATTTTTTATATAAGAATTCATCAAATATGTATAATAATTTGGCTTATATACCTTCCTCTTATTTTGAATACAAAATGGTCCGAAATTCATCGAATTTAAAATAAAACTTTATCCAAAATTGGCAAAGGATTTTGTTTAATTAATTAAAATTATAATTATTTTTTTTCCTCTGTCGTATAATTTTATAATAAACCTACCTAAAGGTTTTATTCGAGCTTATTATATTAAAATAGATTTTTACATAAGAATCCATTTACCTCTATTATTATCATCCTGGTCCACTAAAGAATTCAATATAATAAATATTTTGGGTTGCTTTGATGAGAAACAAACATAAATAAAATATCAGAGTTGACTTAATTTTATTGAGATGGAATAGTCGCAGGTAGTCGTGTGTCATTTGTAAATCACAGTCGCATAAAGTGAAAATGCGTTTTTAATTTACGACTTTCAGTGCTTTTGATGTCGTATTTGTATGAAGCTCAATGTTATGTATTTGGAGTGGTCAATTGAATGGTTCAGTGTTTTGTATGTGTTAAAATGACGAGTGTCCTCCACTCAATATTCATTCATACTTGTTATTCATACATTCACCGTGTGTTCGCGTTATTCGTTGAAAAGCTGTACATCTACATAAAACTTCATCGCCTTTCAAATATGTTCAAATCGTATTTGTGCATCTCCAACCATGCATTTTTCCATCAACTATCTTTATTTTCATAAAAATCCATTCAAATAATTCATTATGACGTTTCATATTTACGATCGTTGATTATTTATATGAAAGTTGTGATTCTGTATCTCTCAGCTGCCAGTCGACTGAATTAATAGCTCAGGGGATAAGACGCGTCTTGATCCGGGTTTATTATGATTTCCTGGATTGTACGGTGAATACTGAGGGGTGTACTAAATTGGGCAGAGTCGCTCTGTCGGTGACTTGCGTAACTAGTAATAGTTCAGATCACTTATAGACAATGAATTAACACGTTGTTGTGCCTAAAAAAACTCTCAAAAAAGCCCCACGGGGCGTATATAAAATAAAAATAAAAATTGTTATAGCAGTTTAATTGTGAATATAGAATATTATATTAAAAATTATCAAAATTCTGCTTTTAATCATCAAGGTTAATTATTTAAAAAAATGTACATAATAATCAAATGGAATTTATTAATAATAATGGAGAAATCAAAATTATTTTTAATTTTATCATTTATATTAAATTAATAGTCCAGGAAGAACACGATCATAAAAAAATGGCTTTTAATTGAATTACCATTTGTATAAAAGTATTTTAATCACTATTGAAGAATGTTCATACTTACCTTCGTTTTTTTTATTATGTAGTGCAAAACACTTGATAAAGTTTGGCTATTGCTCTACTGAAATAAAGAGTACTAAAATCTTTGGGCCATATTCAATATAATAGTGATATAAGAGTGGGCTAGTGAGTCTTATGTGTACGAATAGACTATTGCTTGGTAGTATTGGTGAACACGCATACGCATCGCACGCACACACTTTCATTACACGATTATTATATTGAATTACCTATTACTAAATGTTTTTTTATACCTACTACTAAATTACGTAAGCGAATGTTGATGATGATAACATTTCCATTACATTTGTGTAATGTAAAAATGATGAAAAATCGTCTCGTCGCGTGTCTGTTTTGAATCACAAAGGTGTGTTTGTATGACAAGTACAGAAATTAATATCCATACGTATTCCTTTGTATACAAACTGCAAAAGGGTGTATTGAAGAATAGCGTGTGCTTTTGCCATCCCTTAACAATTATTTATTCGATTGATTCGGGTGAATTCTTTCCACTTTCATTAAAAGAAAGAATGGTTTTCTTACACACCCATTGGTTTTCCACTCACAATATTATCCACAGTAGGTGTGAATAAATTATTTCATAAATATCAATTTAATCATGTGGACATTGTGTGAAAACTGCAATTAAATATGTACTGCGCCTGAATTAAATTTGCGTAAATAATACATACACAGGTACGCATTTTAATTTTGCTAACGGATTGTCTGTTTAATGAATGTTTTTAATACAAATCGGCGGCCGAATTTATTTTGCACAATTTAAAATACAAATTTAATGGATTTTTCGTGACCACGCGTGTTTAATTTGATGTTAATAATTTTGTCATTTTCGCTGATGTGAAATCTTTCCAACCTACGCATAATGCGAATATTAAATTATATTTTCCAGGGGTCAATCTCCAGCTATAGCAGAAATGGGTTTTCTGGACAGAGCAAAATGGCTAGAATTATATGGAGCTGATTTGCACCCTGTGCTTGTGAGTAAAATTTTTATTTAATATATATGAATGGTTTTATTTTATAATGTTTTTTTTTTTAATTTTCAGGGTGAAGATAGTGTAGAATATTTTTTGGGCTTGGCACCAAGCGGTGTTCTAGTTTTAAGAAATAAAAGAGCAGTTGCAAGTTATTATTGGCCAAGGATCACAAAAATATATTCCAAAGGAAAATATTTTATGCTTAGGGTTTGTGACAAAAATGTAAGGCTATATATTAATTTTTAATATGATCTTTGATTAGAGGAGAATAATATATTATTTAATTTTTAGAATGAAGTTAGTACGTACGGCTTTGAAACACCAAATCGTGGAGCTTGTCGACACCTTTGGAGATGTTGTACTGAACAACACTCATTTTTCAAACTCCAACCTTCCAGTACGGCCTCCAACAGAAAGTTAGTTCTTTAACACATTTGTTTTACATCTACAGTAAATATAATCTTAATTATTATTTTTCAGCGGGCGTCAAAACGGTCGATCCCCACCATCTTTCACTAGAGTGCCGTCACGCAGAATGCAGCGTCGACCTATTGATATGAACTTAGGCAGTAATTAAAAATTTATCTTTAATCTTTTATATGCATTAATCAAAATTAAATATAATATTTTAAATTTACAGTATCAACTATTGAAATCAGAGATCCTCCAGATATGAAACCTTTATCAATACCACAACCTGCATTATCGTAAGTAATAAGTTAATTTAATAATTAATGCATGTTTATTTACTGAGTATTTTTATTTACAGGCTAGAATCACCCTACCGGTCTACTTGTAGTATTCCTGCGGCTTTAAATACTGGTCGTAGAGCAGATTCACCCAGGTCAACCAGATCAGCTCCTTTCCCAAGGCAAGGACTGTATTCTGGACCGCCTTCACCAAAAACAACAAATTCAAGACTCCGATCAAGTTCAGTAGACAGTCATAGCAGTAATGACTCTAGATCTTGTAGAAGGTGATAATCTCTTTGTAATTTATAAATATCTTTTATGCTAATATTATGAATATATCTAGGCATAGGCAACGTAGTCGAAGAACTTCAGATGCTGAAAGTGAAGTTTCTCGAGGTAGTGGACGTTCTAGAAGAAGAAGGCGTCACAGATCTCGCCACAAGAGTCGAGATTCTGCTGATGAAACTGATTCTAAACACGGTTCTTCAAGTAAAAGAAAGTAAGTTGATTGATATATTTGATTTATTAATAATTAAATAACTATGTATATTTATAAAAAATCTTTTAGGGAATATGAACTTGTTGAATCTGGTTCCCAGTGGAAAGAGGTACAAAGAAAACAAGCAGTGGGTGGAGCCGTTGTACAACAAGCCAGTGTCAGAAAATCGGCACCAACAGAAGTTTCAGATAATTCCCAATCACACCGCTCATCACATCGTCATAAGAAACATCGAAAACATAGGTATATTTTAATTGAAAACCTTATAAGGCTTGAATTTAAAATTATTATAATTTTAGATCACGATCCCGTTCACCATCGGAAACCAAGTCATGGTTGCCTAATGAACTTAAACAACATTTGGAATGGGAGTTGGTCGATACTGAAGGAATGAGTGTGGATCAACTACGTGAAATTCCTTATACGGTAGTTCAAACAAGCAGAGCCAAACAACTCAAGCTCAAACCAAGCACTAAGCATCGGTATGTATTTTTACTATGGATATACATTCATATCTTTTGATAATACTCTTTAATTATATGTCCTTTATTTTCAGAAATGATAAACAACCAGACATTGACATCATGAACAACAAATTGTATTCAAATAAATCAAACACATTAGATTATTTGAACAGTAACGGTGGTTCTATAAGATCTGCCTCGAGTACTATTAGCTCAGGGAGAAATACAGCAAACACAAATAAATTATCTGAAAGGTTGTTTATTATTTTTATTGGTAAAATTTTATTTTTGTAACGAGCACTTATTAATTTTTATCAAAATTGTTTTCAGACATTTAAAAAATATTAACGGAAATCACTTAAACAGTTCGATTCTCACAAATGGAGCTTCTCATTCGGCCAGGATTTCAAATAATGTGAATGATCACCAAATGACTGGAAGGGCAATCCCAAATAGTGCAAGCAATAGTTCAAGTGGAGAACTCATATCTAGCATAAGAGTGTCCCATGAACATACAGATTCAGGATTGGGAGCAGATCAAGACTATGCCTACTCATCAGAAAGGTATTTTATTAAATAAATTATTTATCATACTATTTTCAAACTCTCCGAATCACCTTGTGGCCCAGTGGTTAGAGAGACTCGAGTTCGATCTACGGCGCTTACAAAAAAAAATTTCACTGGTGTTGGTAAAGGTCACAGTGTCCTGACCAATCCCTTATAAAGGTTCCCCGTGAATAGGAAAGACGTCAAGGTATTTATATTTATTTATTGTTTTCAGATCGAGTGACAGTGCAAAGTGTCCTGCGGGTAATGGTGTAAATAGACAACAGCAAGTGAATCCGTCATCTGTGAGTAATCATCGCCCCTCCTTGCCTCATTCCTTGGCCCCTAACACTCTCACTCCATACTCCTTATCAGCCGACCTAGCATCGCTGAGTTTAACCCGTCGAAAACCACCCATCAATCCAACTGTAAATAAACACCATGTACAGCCTTCTAACACATCAGGTCTCGCTTACAAGTACGGCTCGCCAGGGGATTGGGTCTCCGGGCCTGATTCCCGGGTAGCCGGTCGTCTGGGAAGGACTCGTACTGCTGGCAGTCTTCGTTCTCTAGCCAGTGTTCAATCGGAGGGTAGAGCTACCCTGAACAAACCAAGGGGTCCCCTCTATTTCGTGCGTGGTGATACTACTTATGCTTTCAACGTGAGTGGGCCTTTTCCTGCTTTTTGATTACTTATCGCTTTTTAATTTTATTCAAAAACATTGGATATATTAAAAAGCATTAAGTATTCTCATATTAAATCATTTTATTAATTGGTCTAATACACATTGGTGTGGCAACTTTATCATTGCCCTCTTCCTATTCTAGTATTTTACAGTATAAATTTAGAAATTATCACTTATCATAGTAGTTATGGAAAGGATTGTAGTGCTTGTTCTTGTAGTTACATTGATTATTCACTGCTTTTGTATATTCAACTAACTATTATAATTTTTTTATTATCCTAATATCAAATCATGCAGCGACACGCATCCAACAACAACTTCGTAGACTCCGGAATCTTTAACACCGGACATCATAGACAAAACGGTGGAAGTTTGAGAGCATCTAGCAGTCATCATAATGAATTTTACACCAGTTACAATAAAAACAAACATTCTGGCCATTCAACGATGACGAGGCAAACAGATGCTAATGCAAATGTGAAAAGACATGGAACTTCTTCTACAGATAACAGTCTTCACATCATATTAAAGCCTCTAATTGAGAGCACACAGTGAGTACTTACAATATGGATAAAACTTGTGTGTGTTTGTGTTTAATAAATTGTGCTTTTTTTTCTAATTATGTTATCTGTTTATACCAATCTCTTAATTGAGTTCCATCCTCAGTTTTGACAGTGTTATTTGATAAATCTAGTGTGACAAACTATATTTGTGAAAACTCATCGCTGAATGATGGCCTCGGAAACCAATCACACTATTTCTTACCGATAATGCCCACCTCTAATTAATAAGGGTCCCGATAATAGGGAGGCATTACTGTATTTTTTATTCTCAATTGTTTTTGTACAATTTTTTTTAATTATATTTAAAGTGACTAATTTATTATAACTGTTGTATGATGAAAACATTTCGAGGTTTTGGGAGCACATTTCACAGTAATTGTAAAATATCGCTTAAATTAACTATCAAATAAGCAAAATGCACATTATTAACCCCCATCTTTAATCAAATACATAATAACAAAACATATTAGAGAAGTTATCACTAACACTTGTATTATAAAAAAAATACCGTCCATAATCCGACCTTTATTTACCGATCCTATTTATATTATTAATTGTTTTTAATAACTGTGTGTCTAACAGCATTTTTCTATTTAAAAAGAAAACCTATTTGATTAATTCAAAATGTCAACTTTTGAATGCATTTAGAGACTTAATATTCTAATCCAAATTTAATTATCCAGGCTACAGGGAACCTAAGTGAAGTTAGAAAACTGAATGGCGATGTTCGACTGAATGGAAAATCACCATTAGTTAACGGAAGATCAACAGGGCCCGGAGAAATGAGCACCGAGCTCTAATTTGCATTTATCTACATTTCCCAAAACTACTTGTTATTGTATTTTTACTTACATTTAATGGATATTGATTGTTATGTTTTTAAAAGAATGCATTTTTTATGTTGTAAAGTATGCACTACGTCTTAATCGTAATTTTTAATACTTAATTATTGACATTATATTAAAATGATACTAAACGTACCAAAAACATATGTTTTTTACATATAAAACTTTTGTAGAGATATGTGAAAATATTTTCTCACTATCTGATTTCTTCACATTATGTGCAATATTCATTGTAATATTGAAAAATAACCAAAATGGTATTGTGATAAAAGTAGTAAGAGAATTTATATTTTAATACAGTGAGTTACTGACTGACTCTTACTTAGTGCATATAAGTTTTTATGCAGTATCATTCAATTTATTTAATTTGTGGGGTAATTGAAATTATCTTTTACATAATGTTTGTAGTAATTTTCTTTTGAAAGACTGCTTTTTGCACTTTTTTTTCAATAAAACAAAAGCAATTCTCTTCAAAATGTACATACATTAATTACATAATATTGAGCGTGTACTGTTGTCGGTGTTTTTTTTTTTAATATAAATATGTATTAATAAATTGCTGTCCATGTTAATCTTATGAATGTATGTGTTTGTTTAGCTGTAAGTGATTAAAATACATTAAATAATATTTATGTATTGCCAATAATAAAGTACCCAATCGATCCTCTTAAGTAGTATTACAATAATTGATTTATCGCAACCTCATGTTGGTTATTTATTAATTACGATCCACTGGTTGTGCTTTTCAATGTATCCTTCAGTGTAATATGTATGTTATTTAAGTCAATTTGTACTTTGTCAATTTTATACTGGATATTGTTTTTTAATCATTCGAGGATCTGTTTGATAATTTATTTATATGAAACGTGTAATTCTGTGTAATAAAAGAAATTTGTACCTATAAAATATGTTTTCTGTTTTTCATAAAAGCCAAAATAAACTACAAAAAAGAAAGGTATATGTTGGTAAAGATTGAATGGGTTTGTGGAATAATTGCTTTGCCGAATAAAATATTACTAGAAATTCTCTATCTATTTAAATTATATGAGAAAGTTTTAAGACTCTCATACAATACAAAGTTAAATATAAATAGTTAAAAAGGGTGTATTTACTTAATTTAGTTTTCAGTATAGTGATTTTAAGAATTTTCCTTCTTTATATAAAATCAAACAATTCCAAACAAATTTTCACTCGTATTGGTCCAAAACCCCTTTATATGGTTCCGTTTTAATTAATCGAACAAGTTTTACTTGTTACTTTATCCATCCAAATTAGAATTTTGAATAATGCAATCATGTGAGAAATTTTTCAAAAATCTCCTATAAATCAATAGTTTTTAGTAATTAATATGCCCAATTAAGTAGTTCTTATATTCAACTGGTTTAATTTTAGTAGTAATTAACAAACTTCATGGAATGAATTGTTTTATTCCATAGACAAGCATAAATAGCTCTTGTCTGTGGCAACAAATGTGCGCACTTTGACAGTGACATTGACAGTTGACCGGTCGTCATTCACAAAATGGTTCTTAGCAAGGTTGTATGAGATTAAATAGTCCTCGAAGTAAATTAATACAACTTAATTTATAATCTATTTCATATTTTTAGATGGAGTTCATGTTGGAGAACATCAGGGATCGTGATTCATTACAAAAAGCACTTTCAAACGAGCCCTCGATCGTTAAAGTGAATATTATTTACAAAAAATACTGTCTTTTGTATCAAATTGTTATAATTCAAATTATTTAGGCAACAATTGGTACTGAAGCAGTGGTACTCGAAACTTCTTTGAATTGCAACAGTGCTTCAAACTTACTTGAACGACTAACAGGTGGACGAGCTGTTCTTCAAGGTTATGGAGGTAATTATATTTAATTGCACTGCTTTAAAATATTTATTTTAAATGATATTTTAATTTTCCTAGACGGTCCTGCCGCTGTGGCTATGATGGATGGATCCTCTGGACGTGGTATTATTCGATTATCAACATCAACCAATGAAACTGGAAGTCTTATTGACGGAACTCTTGATAATCTTCCACCGGGAAATCACTCGGTTGAAATTCGAACTGCCGGTGACATATCAAAGGTATACGTGAACTTTGTAATGAATAATTTAAATATGTATATTATACTCAAAGGAAACAATAGCACAACTGTATAGATAAAAGAATTATCAATTCATTTTTTTTTATAATTCAATTTTATATATATGATAAGTATTTTTTATATTCAAACAGGGCTGTGAATCACTCGGACCGTTGTGGGAACCTAATGGACATTTAGGAAACATCGACGTTGGGCCGAGTGGAAGGGCTGAATTTAAATTTGTTATTCCTGAGTTTAAGGTTTTTTTATGTTGCATATTAATTTTATTTACTGCTGATTATTTTTTGGTTCTTATATTGGTATTTTTTATTTTTATACTTAGGTGAGTGATGTTATTGGAAGGTCAATTGCTATCTCATCTAATGATAAAAGGTATATTAGATAATACAATACATGCAGCATTTATCACTAATTTAAATATATTTTGTTTTTAGATTTACTTGTGGCATCATCGCTCGATCGGCAGGACTGTTTCAGAACAGTAAAAAAATATGCGCTTGTGATGGGGTTGTTTTATGGGATGAACGGAATGTGCCATTAGCTGGCCAAGGCCGTAGTAAAAATTCTGAACCAAAGCTATAATATAATTTTGGGGCTTTTATATAGAATCACATTTTGGCATCTTACTTATAACTGTGGTCTGTTAGGCATAATTTAATATTTGGGGTAGCATACATGCAATGAATTGTTATTTTTTTTTAATATAATATGTACAATACACGTTTGTATATTTATTTTTTATAATAAAAGTGAAAAAAAATTATATGTATATTTTAATCCATATTTACAGATATTTTTTCTACATACATAGAATCACTGTTAATTAAAGATAATATAATATATAAATGTTTGGTCAAATTCTTAATCGGAAAAACCCTTTTAAAGGGATTCCTGATTACAAACTAATTTTCATTCAATTGAATTTGAAGATGTATAAATTAATTTCAATTATAAAATAAGGTATTTAAAAACACTGTAATGAGTAGTAAAATTATCGAAATATAATAAACAAATTTGACTTCGAATTTCAATAAAAAAAGATGAAACAATCAAAACATTAATTTATAAATACTAGTCATAAATGATTAGTATGCTTAAATGTATATGTTTAGTATCAACTGTTATCCATATTAAAATAGTGTAATGAGAAAGTGTGTATACGAATAGAGCTGATGTACACCAATACTACCAAGCTCTATTTGTATCTGCACCAATACTATCAGCTTTAGCTCGACTCAATATCACACCATTATATAAAATTCGGCCGAAAAGCGATAATTTTGTGGTCAATTGATCCTTGATACCCCAGTCAAATTAGGAAAAAAGAAAAAAGGGGATATTCTCGGAATCATAGCCTAGAAGCTGTAATTCTGCATACACCTTTATGTTGGTGTTATAAAAGTTGTCTGAAAAGTCTAATAAATAAAATCAGGTGACGGGTTTGGAAGTTATTCAAGGTCAAAGGTCACAAAACTTATTCAAGATTATTTCGGTTTCTATGAGTCTAATGATTTTATCAGACAACTTATAGAACACCAAAATAAAGGTACCTACATATATGCAAAATTACAGCTTCTAGGCGCAGATTCTGGGGTGAATTCTTAATTTGACTGGGCCATTAACGAATCCTTCGACCCCCATTGAGCTACAAATATCACTGGTCTTGTATACAAAGGACGGCCCTCCCTGGTGTTTGTGGACATTCGGCGCGTGTTCTATTTGCTGTAAATGTTCACATGAAGATCACAAGCCCAAACATTGAACTTGCGGCGGAACATTTAGTGGCATCACGTGAATCCGAAACCCTCGCCTCGGACCCTTTGGACACTCCACTCGACTAGTCAACACGCCAATGTTTACTCTAATATTGTATTACTACTCTCGTTTCTTTTTCGGCTTCGACAACCGAGTATTGTGTACATCTTTGAGACACGTGCTGCCCTGTTGAATATTTGTTCCTAGAAAATAACATATCCATAGTAAACCTGGTAATCAATGAATTTACTCCGTTGAATTAACTCATAAAAAATAAACATAATGTAATGAGAGTGAGCTGATAGTTTTGGTGCGTATATGAATAGAGCTTAGCATTATTCATGTACACCAGCTCTATTCGTATACGCAAACTCTCATCACACTATTTGTTTGTTTCTTATATTTTTTAAAATGAATGTCAAAAATTAGATGCGCACAGAACTTAGGTATTGCAAATTGTTCGTTTCACAATACAATGGTACCTCGACATACGAGTTTAATTGGCTCTGCAACTTTCCTCGTAACTCGAATCAAATTTTCCCATACAAACTGCCATTGATCCATTACAGCCCCCCAACAAGTCCTACCAAAAAAAATACTTTTCTTCACGTGTTTTTGATGCATTTATAAATGACAAATATTTATTGTTCAAAACGAGAATATAAAGAGATATTGTAGATCTATAAAGTGTTACTTTCGCTTAATCTTAGCCTTTTTCGCTAAACTTTTCTCTCCCTCACGTGTAGTCTGTTAGAAAAAAATGTTCTAGACCCATGGATTTCTTTAGCCGATTACTCGTATCTCGAATTTTACTCGTATCTTCGTGCTCGTATCTCGAAAATCTGGGGGCACTCGTATGTCGAGGTATCACTCTATATGTATGTATATTGATTTTACTGTTCGTTTATTATGTTTGTAGAGCAAATAGCAAACTTAGGAAATGCTGGATAACTTATGTACCTATTACAGCTCTTTTCAGTAAGTTAGTTTGCCTCTGCACATGCCTAAAGTTTAACATTCACTCAAGAAACACAGATTATGCAGAAACATTATATTGAAGTAGGTACATAAACTTAAATTGAATTAACATGGGCAACGGAATTTTGGTAATCAAAGGGGAGTTATTAACGTCCCTTGGATTGATTTTTTCTAAAAAAAAATATTGCGGGTGCTCATCCATACAAATAAATCAACTCAATGTTTTTTGATCCCTAAAGTAATGAACATAATTTCGTGTTCAAAGTGCAGCTGAACAATCGAGTGGTTGGTTGTAGCCGTGCATATTTTTAACAATCGATTTCACAATGCTTAATGGTCGTGCCGATGTATAAAAATCACAAAAGAGAGAGATTGTCTGGAGCTTTGTCCAAAGTGGAAGTCCACAGAAGTATGGACGGTAAAATAGGTCAATGCGTCTCGACAGCCATATAACGGAATCACTTATTGATGTCACATATTATTAATTCCTCTTCTTTATACCTCTGAATCACCCGCAGTCTTCTTGCAGGATCTTACAAAGACTTAAGATAACAAAATATTGAGCAATCAATGTCTAGATTTCAGATTCAAATACGACTTTTCATCCGACACGTGAATAAGACTACATTTTATGCTGTTGTTTATCAACAACTAAAATACGCACCATGATTACCTGAATATTAGGTAATTTAATTTTAAGTAGACATGGAGATCGAATCAACCATAATTTCACGAACCGATATATCAGCAGGCCATACAACTGCATGTCTAAATATCAAGATGCCGAACCAAGTAGACGAGTCTGTGTTATACAACACTAATTGTTTAAAAGCGCTAAAAGTCAATTCGTGTGAATTCTCAATTAAGGTGTACATCGCTCTTTACTAATGTTGTTTAAAAACCTTGATTACAGTGTTGCCTCAGTCAAACTCATCTGCTTGGTACGCCTTCTTGATATTTATATTTGCAGTTGCTAATATATCAGTGGTATCTTATAAACTCTGTTCTTATTACAAAAATAGTACATACTTATGTAGGAAGTATATTATATTATATAT
>JAGTTH010000154.1:0-39727 GCA_022606485.1 Agraylea sexmaculata | reverse complement strand
ATGATAATCAATTTTATCTACATAACGTATTAGTAGATAAGATGAGAATGCAATACATATAGAGGATAATTAACAAGGGTATGAAGAGAGTCAAGTTCTAAGCAGAGCAACTCTATTAGAAAAAAATAGATAGGAGAATAGAGTGCAGTGATACTTTACTATACCCACAAGCATTTCCATGTAAATAAGACCATGTTTTGATATATTTTAGTTATTGAGAAGAGTGTAACTATCTCAATTTCAAATTCAATTCAATCATTTATCGTATTTACCTATATCGGCCGTAACTCGTAGTTTGATTCAGGTAATAATGCAGTGTTGAAGTGGTCTGTGGGATAAATAATGGCTTCCTGAAATGCACTCCTACTTTATAATTGTTGAATAGTCCGGATGTGATTGCGGCTTGAAAACTCATTTGAAATAATTTGCGCTTTGGATCGGAGCCAGTCCTTGCCGTACAAGACTCCACTGCCATACAACTAATTTGCATACCGTCCACTACTCACCCTTACCACTTAATTCCGTTATAATTATGTTATATTAATATCCTATTATCTATTATATAATCTGTGACATGGCTTTTGATAAGCCAACACTTGATTCGATGTTGAAATATTACATGGAAAATACAGTTAAATTACTTGAACCTAAGCAATATAAATACATTCAGTTTAGTAGTATAAAAAATTTCACAGTACCATACACACATTTTCATGAAATCAATGAATATATATGTATTACAATTTCTTTATTATGTTTGAATTTAACATTGATTGATAATACATCTTAGGAATTAGATTTAGGTGTATCGAGTAAATAAATCTTTTTGTCTATAGTTAATAAAAGAATTTTCGTTTTTATTTGACACGAGAGGTATATTGAATTACAAAATTATGAGAAAAAAATTTAAAACCATTAACAAATATGCGGATTAATAAATAATAACTTCAATAAAATCTACATTAAAAAAATAATGAGAAAATATAAAGCTTAAAACAAAAATAAGTATATTTCCTTTTATTGTTTAATAAATACGTATTTTATCTTTACCATTATCACCATGACGCAGTATTATTTTTTTTGAGAATGATTTTTTTTTGGTCATCACAATATATCTTTAAAGAATTAGAATCATTATATCGCTCATCCGGTGCAACACTGTCACTTATGCAAATTTTCAAAAAATGAGTTATGTATTGTATCATGTGCCTAAAATATTTGTGTGTTTGGTGGTAAAATGTTATTATTGTTTTACAAAAAACTTTAAACATATTGCGCAATGTCCTTATGGAAGAGAAATATTGAAACTTAAAATGCTTTTCCTCGAAAAAACGACATTTTGCATAAGTGACAGTGTTGCACCGGATGAACTAAATTGTTTATTTTTATATTTATTTATACTAACCAAACCATATACATTAAATATCTCGTCATTAAATATATTGTTTATCTTCTAAAGTAAAAATACACAAAATATTAAATTAAGCTAGTGCACTGAAGATGCACAAGTGACGAATGTTTGCTGATTTTGTAAGACAAATTTTACGATATTATAATGAGTATGGATTAGCGAAGCAGCAGTTTGTATAAATGTGCCTGTGTTTTATAGTCAACTTGACTATAATGTCTGATAAACAATACGGAGCACGTACATGAAGATGGGTCGTTAACCCACTTCAACAACCAACCACTGTGTACTTTTTAATTTATCGCAGACACTCTTTAAATATATTTTACGATACGTTGTTAAACTATACAATTCGGTTTTTTCTTGGCTTGGAATAGTGACTGGATGTAATTGAGAATGATGAAATGGATTGGAATGGATGGTGAAGTTTCGGCTAATGGACAGACCAGGTACACTATTCCCTTGGAGTGTTTCTCCTACTTCATTGACCACACCCCTGATAATGCTGCCTGTTTTCACATACAGCCATTGCAGATTGCTTTCTTCCTAATTGACCAACCCAAATAATATACATATATTAATTCAGCATATAAAAAATCTTTCACTTATTTAAAGCTACAAAAATCAAGTCCAATCCTTCGAATAAGTGATTATATTCTACTACTACAAATATACCAATATACATATGTATGTATGCTTGATAGATTGGGGAAAAAACTAATTGGATGAGGTAGCCATTCAAAGTTTGTCGTTTGCAGTTTAAAGTTAGAAAAACTATTTAACAAAGCATCAGTTTAGAGGATTGTGTGTAGTAATGGAGGAGACTAACGAGCCAACTTCTCCATCGACAGTTACTTCACTATAAAATGTACAAGTATTAAAAAATATATAGAATATCTTGTTGACAAGTTTATAATAAAATTTATAAAAAATCTTTTCGCTTTATAAAGTATACAGTATAAGGTCAGGTACAGAATATGAAATGGAAGTAATGGAGCCTTACTGCATTTTTTAAGTATATGGTGTATTTTATGACAAGAAGCTTACGATCACTTAAACCTTAGAGGAGATTATTTACAGCGTTATCTATGGAATTTAACCACATTGATACCAAGTAGAAATGGGGGAACTGTGGATATCCTTTACTCCCATTTCTGCTATTCTGTACATAACTTTTTAGTTTATTAGACATGTTCATATCTTTCTTGTTTAATTACAAATTTTACTAGCTATAAACGCAAACGTGCTTACGCTTGGATTGCTTTCCACTTATTCGATGTCTGCTGTATTTTTTTTATTAGGACACTTGTTTATTTATAAAATGTTTTATGAGCACTGTCAATATTATGATGGCACCAGAATCCGAATGAAAAGCCCACGATATTGGATCACGTTAATGTTTGCATTACGAACCACAGCTCGTTAAATTCTCAAATATACACCTTATAACATTATTTATAGCAGAATCTCTCTCAATGCCAGACGAGAATATTTTTATATGTTATATCAATATTTAGAATCAAAATGTTAAGTATAAAAATTGAGTGATTATTTTATCACGCATTTTTTAATAAAACATAATAATTATTTGAAATTACATGTTTCTCTATCACAAATATTTTTCATTAAAAATCATACCATTTGAATCTGTTTGAAATTTGATGTAATAAACCTTTATTAAAATGTTTGAAATCAAACTCAGAATGTTATGAGTAAATATGATGGTTCACAAGTATATTTTATCCGTACAAATATTTTTATAAATGATCATGTTAGATATTGGTCTCCTGAGGGAACAAGGGTCGTAATGAAATTACATACAATTTTGTCACCGGGTTGTTATTATTGTGGGAATAAACCGGGAATTTATTCTGGAATCTACAGCTTAATGGTCGTTACATTTAATAAATGACTTCTCTCTAACACTAAAATTGAATAAAAATACCCCAATATATTCAATCAATACCGTGACGTAATGAACACAAAAATATGTTCTATTTTATAATAATATGTACTCGAATGTGTGTGAATGTCGATTTTGCGGTTTCAATTGTGCAAGTATGCAAATAAAAGTTAAAATGAGCGTTCTGTTTCATTTGATGAAAATCATTGAACGTTTGATTGTACTTTTTGAACCTGTTAAATTATTTTCCGGTTAAATTTAAAATAAATTTCAATATTTTATTGTAAATCCCAAAACTACTCATATACAAACGTTTCTACTTATGGATTAACCCTGGATCAAAATGAGGATTTGTACACCTTTATTTCCTATTTGATTGAATTATCAGTTCATTGCATTTTATTTATTTTTGAAGTTGTGTTGAATGTTGTTCTTTTATGGATGACAAAGCGTTTCATTTGAAATTGAATTTTTACTGTTTTAATTAAATTTTATGGCATTCGCAGCATTATGTCTTCTGAGTTTTATTATTCTTGTATAAATAAAGTTGTCTTAGTAGTCTTGAAACGTATTGGACATTTGTCAAGACGGTCTCTAGCTTAATAAATTGAGTCTGTGTGACGTTTGTTTTGCCACTTCTTATATTTTAATGTTAGTACATGAATCAGTACTTTTTATTCAAACGAGAAATAAGCAAGCATCAAAATTCTTATAAATACATTGTGTATAAATTAATTAAAGGTATCGGGTGTATTTGATTGTGATTTTTAATTATTATGCGCTTGGTCTTTAGATGGGTAAACGAAAGGTTTTTTATCTAATCAACTCACTATAGTAGGACTGAACATATACGATATGTCGTAGTTCGCCGTAGCACCGTTACGTCGTCGTAGCACGTCTCAGATGGACGTACACAATGTATATTAAAAGTTATAGGTTAATAACTTTAAAAATATTTTGGATTCAATTTGATAATAAAATGCTGGCCAAACTGAAATTTGAACTCAACACGCCAAAAACACGTGCTTGTAGAAAATGTCATTTCTTGATTGATTTGATCTGAATACGATTAAATCAGTATGTAATTTTTAATCTTATATGGCTATTAATTGAAAAATAATAATATTGAATTTTAACTATACATTAAAATATCGCAATCGAATCACATCTTGGGTTGTACATTTATACATACATACGAAGTTATGGGTTATTTTTTGATGGTCACTTGGATGAATATCCTAACCAAGGCCTCCAAAATTTTATTATATACATATGTGAAAGATGAATGTCTGGTTTATATTTTTTTCATTAAAGGGAATTTGCGGATAGTAAATTGTATGTTAGTTCATAAGGGGTTAGAAAGACAAGGTTAGATAAGGTTGTGACAATGTTGCGGTGTGTTTAGCCTTCAAAGTGTCCGATGTTGTTTATGGATGTATGCATAAAGTGTTCGTCAGTATAATAAATACGGTGTACACTTGGCTCATTAACAAAGTTGACTTTTGCAACTTTTGCAATTTGCAAGCCTTCCTTACTGTCCATATTTTAAGAGAGGCGCCGAGACGACTATCTCATACGAAAACTACACACACTACGATTACAACTTCTTTATTTCACGAATTTACCTTTTTAATATTTCACATTGCAAAAAATATCATTTTTATTTATTTATTTATAAACGCTCAGAAGAGCTTTTTTTTTCAGAAAAAAATTATTGATTCAACATCTCGAGATTAAATAAAATACAAAAGTCCATGGGTAGTAAAATTGCTTTGAATACAAAAATTATTATTGCTACCAGTTACTACAATTTCACGATTTTCCGTCTTACCTGATCTAATACTTTTTTTGTTACTAATAAATATTTTTTTGTTTCAGGTAATTACCGACTGATTCATTTATTACTCTCCCACACCAGTAAGGTAAAATAATTTTATATTTTTATTGAGTTTACTTATGTATTTGCTACAGAATTATGTACGGAATATTCTGATTATAAAATTATGGTCGTATAAAATAATCGTCCCAAATGAAATCGTTCTTTTTGTAGAAACTCGATGTCGGATGACAAATATTTTTTACTGAAGAACTTTAACATTTATCATTACCATAAAAAGAAGGTACAGATTTTCCAAATATTTTCATAAAAGTTATTAAAATCTACGGAAAAGCTGAACTTTAATAATCTTTGTCTGCATAACCGGAGAATTTTAATAATGAATATTTTGCATTTTTCAGTGCTTTGATCACTGGCAAAAATTTTATTCCTTCATTTTTTAATATGAAAATTTCACTACAGACATTTCGCATACGTTTGAGTAAAGTGTATTTATTTATTGTTTTTAAAAAACATTTTAGGTCTGTTATATAATTAAAATAGTTTTATAATTTAACGTACCTACTTATACAAAATTAAGTATATCTATGAAAGTATTAATTTTCGTATTTTATATTTCTTTCATTCAATGGCAAATAACGAAGTTTTTCCTTAAAAATTTCCTACATCAGAACATGCCAAATATATACAAACTCGGTAAATTTACGAATTCGTTCATCATCTTAGATTATCAAGTAATAAGAATATCATGATAAACATACAGCCTTATAATATATTGTGAGCTAACTCACTCGTAGAAAGCTTCATTCCCAAACGGGAATATCAAAGTGCTGACATGGTGTTTTTACCACAACGAACCACATCCAAACAAGAAAACACGGATACATCAACGAAAGAAAAAAATAGGTCAGCTACGGTGATTTTACTTCTCCCTGTTTGTTGTATCTTCTGTTGTTGCTGCATCAAAACTACCTTTCTTCGTCCTTTCCATCGTGTCAATACAATGTTTTTTTGCCGTCATCGCAACTTCCCTTTCACCCTAAACAAAGCCACCCCTTTTTGTGTTTGCGTAATGGTATGTTTTCTTTCAACCGCGATTCGGGGCCGAACTATTGCAAAGTGATTGTTTCATGACATGTTCTTCGAAGAAAACTTCGGCTATCAGATAAATCAATTCGTAGGCGTTTTTCCCACTCTCTTGTATCATTTTTTAAGCTTATACTTACATTTTTATCGTTATAATTCCATTAGTTGAATGGAGAGTTATAATTTATGATGCTTCTATATGAAGTCTAATCTCATAATTTACTGTCGACAACTTAACACACCAAATCATTCATAGTTAATGAAAAACAATTCTTTTACGGGCTTTTTCCAATATGATAAAATAAAATAAACAGAAAAACTATGAGAATAAAATATTCTGTGGTGTTTTTTGTGTGGGTTGATATTATGTAGAGAGAAGGGTCGTCGTACTTGATATCGGTTGGGTTGGGTTATTATATAGCTAGTCTTTATCACTATAAAGGGAACTTCCATAACAAGCAGACTTGACTAAATATATCCCACAATCTACCTACATCTATAATAATACTTGTACAATGGCGACAGATTGTGTTTTATCACTTTCTATTAGCGAGTAAAATGCTCAATTGTGCTTGATGCGTTTCTTTATGACTTCCCGTCTCGTCTTCGTCTGATTTCATTCCTGATCTTCTTCAACAAGATTAAACAAATAATTAATAAAAACGCTTTTTTACTCATTGAAATTATCGCGATTTGAAAAAAAAAATCACGTAATTTTTTTACATTAGTCGTTTTGCTGGGTTGTTCCAACTACTAATACAGGGGATTGAAAGCTTTTTGCGATGAAAAAATGCACTACCCTTAAAATGTTCTTAATAGTATAGTTTTGTGTTCATGAAATGAATACGTTCAAGTAAAAAGTGTTTTTTTAGAGGTTCTTTAAAATTTGGTTGGTTCTAATAAAACTATTCCTGAGTAAACTATAAATTAAGCCTGTAATTTGAATAGTTGAATTAAATATATTATTTTGTATTGAATTATTTAGAACTATTTTTATTTATTTATACATGTTCCAAGGGTTTTTTGAGAAGGTTTTTACAATTTTGATGATTTAGACACAACGTGTTCATTCATTGTACGTCAGTATTACTAAATATTACTAGTTATTATTAATCGGCACAAAATTTACCTTACACAGGAAATTAGAGTAAATCTGGATAAAGACGATCGATTTGGATTTTATTAATATTATTTCCGATCTCCCAGTTTTATTAACAGAACAAATCATTTTTTTTACTTGAGCGGGATTTCAATTGTAGCCACGCGCCTTATCTTCTGAACTATTACGCTGGTATAATATATAATATTTACAAAATGATTTAATTGTACCCTTAAGACTCAGTCTAGCACATAGCATAGCAAAAAAATATTTATTGAAGGTGAATATGATAGCAGTGAAAGGACACGAGATATCCGGCGTGACGGGCGTCGAAAAGGATGTAGGGAGTGGTCGTTTAATCAAAGCGACGCGACGGTCACAAATGCAGATAGTTTCATAAAATATCGACGGTAGGAATCCAGCATAGAATACAAAAGCCTTTGAGGGTGGATCCCTTCGATAAATACCTAGAAATTTTCCTTTAAGTGGAAGTCGCTCATCCGCAAAAACGTCTCCGTTCATCCGTCACAGCGCCCGTGCCATAAATCGGTCCACCATCTTTATGTCGACAATGCCCTTTCATATTTACATTCTTAACATTTATGCTCAAATAACATTCCTTTATCCCGTCCACGCTTCTCTTTTTAATTGATTTATATATCGAGGGTATACTGCCAAAATGAACTAAGTGAACATATTAGATTTCATAGTTTTGAGATAATGGCGAATTAGTGAAAAAAAGTCTTAACATAACTATTAATTTATGTAATATAAGAATAATTTACAATGTGGTATAAGTGGTATAAGTCAGTGACTTTTATCTTTCCAAACATAACACAATTATAAAAAATACCTCTATTTTAACTACCAGAACTACCAACTAACTAACAGAAACTAAAAATGTGTTCTGGCATTAGATAAAGTAATAAATATTACAATAAAAAATTATGTATTTTATTATAATAAGTATTTTGCAGTGTGGGAGCAAGAAATAAAAGGATATCCACAAAACTAAAGTTTCACTTGTAAAAGGCAGCTACATATAATAAGAGTTCCAAAGTTCCACTGTTATTCTGAAAGTTTCAGTTTTCATGATCCATTTCAGTTGCATTATTATAATAGTAAAAGTGATAATAGCCTCTTTTTATATCGATAAATAGACGGTGATGGGTTAGTGGCTTGGTGATGGTTCTCATGTCGAGGACTACTTCAGATGATATGATCGCTTTCCACTTAAAGAATGTGTGACGCCATTAATTGGACAGCCCAATAATATTTTCCTCTCTTCATTCCCCTTATTCGCATTTTCCTTCTTCTCATCCAGTCTTATCCCGTCTGTGGCGGCTCGATCCCCCACGATATAATCGGATAACCATCCTTTCCAGATACATTCCTTTTGACAGAATCCTTGTAGATAACAAGACAGTGTATTGAATTCAGAATAATGAACGTCCAAATTTCCAAAAGATTTGAAATATTAAAAATAAAACAGTGGAAAAACTTACTACGAGAAGTTTCGCTTCCATTATAAGCTTTACCATTTTTTATGACTTCTCATTTCCATTTTTTTTCGTATTTGCATTTAGTCTCAATCGTATTTGTCGCCGGATACGATCTCGTATTTCCAGTGTTGCCTGTTCAAATATTTTATTTCCATAAGTCGTCTTCCTTGAAATATGAATACCGATAGTCTAGTTTCGTCTTTCCACTTTTGTCGATGCAACGAAAGTAAATGTGATCATTTTGAATATTCCAATGCATATTCGAATCGTTTACGGATGATATCCACTTGATATTAACAATGTAACCACTGCTTTAAATAACAATATTTAAGATACTAGACTACATAGACATGTGGCCAAGGGCAAAGATCGATTACTTATAAAAAATATTTTAAACAATTTTAGGGGTATTGTGTATTCTTGTTTTATTAAAAAAATCAGCCCAGTCAATTGGTCATGGGTAGTAAATAAATTGGTTATAAATAATAGACTTTTATTATTTTTATTAAAAAAAATATCCTGCATTCTACGTTTAAAGCTGGGAAACTAATAAAAAAGTAGATTCCTCAACATTTTTTATATAATGTTATAAAATAGCTTGATTTTACACATTTATTATCAATTTTTGTTATTTACATACAAATTTTTTTCGTAATGACTTTTCTTCATAAAATTTATAAAAGAATAGTTTTTTTAATCCTTTTCAAACAATGACACTATGTACTTTATATTTATATTGTCAAGTATTATTTCATATATTTTTATTTATGAGTCCTTCTGAGATTTTATTTTCAATATGTATACTATAAATTATAACTCAGTGTGTTTTTAAAACTCAAATTGGTGGACTTGGTTATTCAAATCATGTGTGGGCTGTAGTCAATATAGCTATTTTGCTTTTTTTAATTTTCTTAACCTCCTCTTTATGATATTCATAGATAAACTTATCTGAAGTATATGTTAAGGTCTGAATAGCAGCTGAATAATATTGAAGGTATCTGTAAGATATTATATTCGTCAGTATGGAGTGCAGAAGGAATGGTCTGCTTATCCTTAGAGTATGTATGTATGATACTCTGGGCATGTCTTACTTGTATTGTATTGTTCTTTGAGCCACGTGCTTGTAAAACGAACACAATATACTTTGGGTAAATGCATTTGCCATGCATACGATATTATGCTTACCAGCGCCTTATGCGGCTCATTGAACTGTTACCTTATTATGCTCGAACATGTTCTCATATTATTGTGAACATTACTCAATATGAATTAACTTAGTCCAATCCGAAATCCGTGACTAGAGCTTTGATACACTCATAGATATAAACATAAGATATCGCATGAGTGGCTAAATGCGTGGTTAGTCCAAGTACATCGAGTAGCCAAAAACATCAGTTACCTGGCAAACATTATACTGTAAACATCTCTCTTCATATCTTCAGTTATATTTCACAGTAAAATGGGTAAATGCATTGTTACTACATGTCATATGGACTCAAACATACACTCAAATACATCTAGGCTCAGTTTTTACCCCTAAATACTTCTTTAACATGTTTAAAATATCATTGGGTTTTGATCGCCACGGGTATTGTCACAAACACTCTCAGTGATGACTAGAGACGTGTTGAGTGAGGAAAAGATTATATTACATTATATGCAATGTATTCCATAATCTCATCTAATGTTTATATCTATGGATGCACTATTCTATTTTATTATTAAGACAAGTTCAAATATCCTCTTATGATATCAATATTTGCAATGAGACTATATTTATATATAGAGGTGCCAATAATGAATTTGTAACCAAAGGTTTCATATGACTGCTTTTACCGCTCGTACTGTTTATCTGACACTTTTGGATCTCTTTAAAATCATTACACCGTCTTTCACTTAATATTGTAAAGTAGATTGATAAATTTAACGACAAATAATATGGTATTATGTAAACAATTTACATGATCATTTCGGATGTTTTTGTTAGAAAAATATTGTTGCTCTCGAGTGTCGTATTGTCGAAATTGTTAAGAACTGCATTATTTGCAAGTGGCCACAGCCCGCGTATGTGTGAAGATATGTATATTATACTCATTTAGTAGTGCCGGCCACGTTCCAATGTATGAAAAAAAACGAATGGCACTTCTATAGATATAAGTTCATTGATTGAGTGTTATTTTTACCTCAACTAAAAATCCAGTAAAAGAATATAATAAAAACAAAATAACCCATTGCACTTTTGCCCAATTCACCGTATATTTTGTAATAAGCATTGAAGACATTAATTTCTTTAACACATACCCAATGATATTCTAGTTCAATATTATTAAGTTGTTCGAGATAGTCCTGGATTTACGATGAAGAAATCCATTCAATAGGTTTTGCGGTTGAATTGTGAAAGAATGTTCGAGTATACGGTAGTAAAATTTAGTGCAGCCACATGACCATCTTGATTCCTTTTACATTCTATTCTATTCAGGCACGTTTGATATTCTTATTCATAGGATTCAGTGGTTTGATTTCTCCATTGTAGATCCATTACTATACAAACCTAAAATACTATCCTGCTAATTAAATTACCTATTATAGACGCCTCGGCCGTTTCGTTTGTAGGTATTGTTTGCAGCAGGTGGCTCATTTGATGCAGGTGAGATCATTAAAATGCTGAAAAGTTAGCCGGCTCATTGAATAAAACTTGGCCTGCATTTGGTAATGTTTTCTACAGATGATAAGTTGCCTCTTTAAGTGGAGTCAGATGCCTTTAGAAGTTCCACAATCCAAACGATTCAATTCTCGAGTCGAATGTTTGAAGTGAATTTATAAAAGGTGAGGGTGCTCATCTAAATCTAAAGCTACATACAATTTTGGTTTAAGTGTTGAAAAGCGCTGGAATATAACAATGAAAAAAAATATTTATAAATTCATTATTTTTAATACAAATAACGGCCTTAAGAACTTACTAAAATGTTTAAATATGATAAACATAGTAGACATGTGCCTAATATTCATATGGATACTGGTATTTCGTGTGTGAATTAATTTGAATTTGATTTAAAAATAACTATTAGAGTTAAGTAAGGTTACTTATATTTTTCTGCTAGACTTTATAATCGTATCAGTTTTTTTTCAAATCAAATAATTCAGGATCGGGATTTAATTTACTCCTTTCCGATAAAATCCTTGAGTTAGTTAGTAGCCTAGTAAATCTTTTGACTTATATAAGCCAATTTATACATGCAATTTCATATTCTATCATATTAACCTTTGTGCCTTTTTCCCCCTTTACTTTTCATCTTTTATCTTTTCTAAATAATTTGTATACTATATATAATGGATTAGCTGCAGTATGATAAGTTATGTTGAACGTGACTGGCATAGTGCAACTGCAAGGGTCACACCTTCACCGTTCTATGAATAATGGAAACTTTAAGGGTGTCTTCAGATTCAACATCCCTTTAGTATACTACTTTCATTGTCATGGTCTGTTACAATTTTCTTTCAGCCAAGATGTATGTGAGTTTTCAAAGGGATGATACTTGTCTTTTAATAAAGAAACATGTTTATGAGTCTCTTTTGAATCATTTCTATGTACACAATCAATTTAAAAAAGTGCGTAATTTGAAAAAAATATATGCATATTTTAAGAACATGTAAATTACCCCTGTGTTCTTTTTACATAATTATTTTTAATATATTTATTCAATTATTACATGGAGTTTGTAGAGTAATAGTTCCGCGGATATAATCCGCTTTGCACATAGGCAAGGTACACTTGGAGGGCTCATTGCTGTGTGAGTGTGACTTGGGAAACCACTTTAATTTACATAAATTTCTTACTTTATTTTTCCACAATGGCCATGGTAACCTAACCTAACCTAACCTCTTCCTAAAGGATTCCGATAGTAAGAGTTGTTAAATACAATCGGCCCTTACGAAGTCATGAAAAATCAAATTATTGAAATTATATTGACATACTAAAGTACCTGAACATCAGTTATTGATAACAAATGTTCGTATCTAACCAACCATATATTGGATGCATACATAGTTTGAGTGTTTCCATAAATCTAATTTTATGCTTCAAATCTTCAATATTCCAAGACTACTACTATGCATTGAACACTATCAAATTAAATATAAATTATTTTCATATCAACCCCGAAGCATTATCCAAAGATCACTAAATCATATTATTATGCGAGTGAAATCGATGACCACACGAAGCGTTATTTTATTATTTATATTTAAATAGAATCTGGTGTGTTTAATAAAATTTTGTTTAGTCACTGGTTTATTCCAAATGGTATTGTAAGTTATATGAAGTTTTAATTGAAAGTCGTTCAGGATGGGTGTCCGTGGGCCAAAGTTTGACAAGTAGTGGATTGTATGTGGCTGCATTTTGATTTCCATTGGTAGCAGAAGCAGCATCAAGAAGTAGTGGAGCCATTCGGGAAGAGGCAATACGATTCCAGACTTAATAAAAATATCGCAAGAAATACCCCAGAGCTTTCGACCGATCCAATCCAATCTGGTACTAAAAGGGGCACCCACTCCAATATGTTCATGATACGTCAAAAAAGATATCAATTTCATTATTTCTACATTCTAATATTGTGAACATGATAACACTAACCACTTTCCACTTAAAATAATTTCCGTTAAATAATAATCTAAGAAGAACTATCGGTTAATAATCCCGTCATAATTTTGTTATATAATTGAATAGGATTTAAACATTTGTAATCGATTTCAATAATTTTTATTTCTGGACCTGCAGCTGAAAATGTAATATTTTAGTAACTTAGTTTTTGATCTTCTGATTATTACTTAATTTATTATTATAAAGGGAGAGGGACGAAATTCCCGCTACTATTATATTTAAATTGCGCCCATCTTGGTTATGTGAAGTATAGAATAGTTTTGCCACAACTTATCTCATAATACGTCCAATTTTTATAATGGATAAATATACGCCACAAAACCGAGCATAAAGTAAACTAAACTGAGCGAAAAAATATTAGAAATAATTAAAATTATTTATTTTTTATACATTATTCTATGGAGCTCAAAGGGTTGCTAAAATCTCTAGAATAAAAAATAACAAAAATAAAATGCTTTCATACACGTTCATAATTTCTTTGCTTGGTCATAGATTTCGCCTATATTGTCTTAAAACCCGTACTGAAAGTTTTTTAAAGCATATAATACATCTGGGCTTAGTAAGTTAATCAAAGAATATTTAGTATGGCCATAAGTAAGTCGTAGGCGTTGGTTTCCAACATTAACGTTTCAAACTAAACCTGTAAATTTCAGTCCCACGCTCCGTATAAATTTTGTGTGGCAAACCTTACGCACCACAAACTATTCCCTAACACCAATTCACACCAAAAATATATTTTATGTCTTTTTCCAATTCACTATAAATGTGAAAACGTTTTAATCAAATATCACATCGAACAAAGTTCAAATTTTATTGTATCGTATTTATTTTATCCTTTTAGAATCAAATAGTTTCTTTATTACAAGTATGAGTGAAAGTATTTGACAAAAAAATATTTTTTTTAATCATTATCTATCACATACATATTATGTGTATACCTTTAACAAATTGTATGTATATAAAGTATACAACGAATTTCTTTAAAAAAAGTTCTTAATTATTGAATATTACGTCATTTTTTTTACACCTAAACATATAAATACACAGATAAAAATTATTTTGTTTTGAATGCAATTTTAATATAAGATAATCGTTAGAAAAAACCCGATAATACATATTTATCAGTTCAATATAAAAAAAATAGTTATGTAAAATTATTTTTATACTACTAATTTCGAAAACTATTGCTTGGAAAATATATGATTGTTAATAGTAATTTAGATATTTATTTCTAAATAAGAGTTTTTCTGTTGGCCAAATAAATGTTTAGTTAGTTGTGTTGTATATAAATATAGAAGGCAGATCGCCATTTGAGTGTGTCATTAGGTGATTCGACCCGATATTTGCTACCCATTCGATGTAAAATCGTGATATCGAAAAGTTCCAGCCACCCTTCCTAATCCTGGAGCTCGTGCTTGCTACGAGTTCATTGACATCGTGTTTACAAGTTTCTTCGTAGTGCCTGCCGTACTACAGTGCTACGAGTGCTACGACTGCTACGACTGCTACGACACTCCCGCCACGCTAATACAAATCAGCTCCCACATTGCTCCAATGATTTATATTTAAGTTAAAATAAATTAATAAGTCCAAGCTTATGTATTATAAAATATTAAATATATTTTAAAAATGTTTTATAAATTACTAAATTAACATTATACACGGTATTTCTACCTACGTATTTTATTTGTAGAGAAATACGGATCATTTTCAATATCAATCATAATATTTGTGATGTGAGGTTGAAATTGTATGAATTAATTATTTATATGCATTCTTGCAATTTACATTTTTAATTTTTGGAGGTTGATTTTAACCTTACTAACCATAAGCCTGAGACAAGGCTAGAAACTAACAGGACATAACACAATCATAAAATAAATACCATAAAATGAAGTTCTTGTTAATTAATCATTACGTTTTGAAAATAATACATAGGTGGTTTGTTTGTATATTATAACTAACACTTTGAGCCTTAATTAAAAAAAAAACATTTTTACAAAATTACAATAATATTTTTACATTTTCATATTCATATAATTATTTTTCATAGTATTGGAGTTAAAAACGATAAAATATTGTTTTTAATACCTACTTTCTATCATCGTGAATAATCTAAAGAGTTTGCTGTCGAATTCGAAAATTCTTTCTCTTGTCAGTTTCGAAGTGAAGACGGAAACTCATCTTGTCTTTTTGTTTGTGTGTTTGTTCGTATGAATAAATTCCATCACGTATAGTTAGATTCTAGTATTATGATTTTTACATATATGTATTTTCAGATACTGATACATAACTTTTGAAAACAAACAAATATACATAAGTTATCTTTATCTTAGTAAACTTTCCATCCCGAAATCGAACTGCCTCGTTTCGCATATCATTTCACAATAAATGCAACTTTTAGCCAAAGATGATATGAGTTACATTATAAACCTAAATCTAAGCCAATGAAATCTAATAATAAATATACCGTAACGAAGTACGTCGCTATGAAGAGTCATTAAGAACAACTGGTGTTTGTAGAATTTAATTCGAGAGACATTTTGGGTAAAGGATCCTTTATAATAATATTGGACGAGACGCCTTGCCTGTCCCTCAAAATACCAAATGAGATATCTTTCGTTAAATTTACATAATCATTATTTTTATATTAAATTTCTATCTTTAAGACTGCCATATATTTTTTTGCCTCTTTTACCAAATTAATTTTCTCTAAGTCAGGGTGATACCATAAGTATGACAATAAATATAATTTAATTGTTATGACAACAAGGAAGACTCAAATATATGTATGCTCACTTTAGATAAGACAGTCAATCAAAATTCTCATAGCGCAGAGTGAATTCGAATCCCAAACCCCTTCATGGTGCGTGTTTTAAACAATGATGATAATGTTTAATTTTTATGTATAAATAAATATGAAATAATACAAGTTGAATTATTCAACCAACACACAGTTAAATAGGATGTCTGTTGTGTAATGTAATAAAATGTAATGTAGTTTAGTGGAACAATTAGTTGGCCATCGCCTTGGGGACTGACTCTCTGTTTGTACGAATAAACCCTAATATTACTGCATTCATGTTAGTTGCTTTTATACAAATACAATTGAGTTGAATATATATGATTCTTCTTATGTGCAATCCTAAATAAAATATATATAATAAATTGTGATATAAATCATATTGAAATTTTACTAAACGAAAATATTCATTGGCAAAAACCCAACGGAGACAATTCGTTGAATTGTCACTCCATTTAACGATTTCGCATCGTTGAATTCAATCGGCCAATTTGTTTTGTATTGAAACGAGTCGACCCAATCAAGCGAGTTACATTTTTATACTAGTTAATAGAGAGAATTACAATGATTATTTAGTTTTTTACAGTGACATTTGTCATTTAACGACATGACACAATCGCACGTCATGTTCGATTGTTATTTATATTTAACGATTCCAGCATCGATTTTTTGTCATAGAGTGTCTCTATATGAATTTATATGATTGTTTGCTTTCATTTGAGTAATAAAATTTTGAAGTACGGCATTAAAAACACGTAGAAATAACAAACACTAAAAATGGTGGCTGAACGACACACATGCTGATTGTATAAGTGGTATACTATGGAAACGTAGCAAAGCCTAATATGTACTACGGCGGGCGTAGTGCTACGACATTTCGTAATTAATTGTCGGACGACTATTTCCTCTTGCCATTGTGACATCTGCTCTCACTCATTAATATTTCCAAGTCTTCTGTATCTAATAATTGACCAACCTTTTGCTTGGTATTATAATTGTCAATGTGGACCACATCATTACAAACTATAATAGTTATTTGCGTAATAAAACTACTTTATAATTATATTAGTACATTTGTAGTAAATTCTACCCATGTTCGCATTTACCTTAAGGGTTATTCATTAAATAAAAAAATGGTTCTCTGAATCTTTTTTGTGGCATTTACAAAAATATCATTAATCAAGTTACCGTTTTATGGATCGTATGTTTTAGTTTACCGATCTTAATCTTTGTTCAGGAGTAAAAGGTGACAAGTTAATTATTCCATAAGTCTTGACTACTTAATCACATGTGGGTACTTGATAATGTCAATGTGAAAAACCACACAGAAATAACATAAATATAAAAAGACGTTTTTTTAAAAACGAAGTTTGAAGCATGGCATGAGTTAATTTAAGGGATTTTAATTGACCTCTACTCTCGGATTTATGTATTATAAAATAAGTGTTTCACATTGAGATATGATTTATCGATGTTGGATATGAATAGAATAATCTTTATTCAGCAACAGCTTACATGTTAAACAAGAATAACAAAGCTCTAATACCGTACAAAAAAGCCCATTAGTGGTCATTTTCCTCAATGAAAAAGTATAATTTGTATGTTAAAGTGGCATAAGTCTCCAGTAAATATAGATTGTACTGTACAAAGAAATAAATAGACAGATTCATTGAAGTGGGCAGAGCAGAGTCGGACTTGGCACCGATTTTAATCACTGCGACATTATATGTTTGGTTCTTTTTGGAGAACAGACCTGAATTTATTGCACCAGACGGGAAATGGAAACGGAAGCCTCAATCCATCCAAAAGCTGTACTAACTTCAGCCCTAAACACTAAATACATCCCTCATACATAGGACCAATAAATATGTACATATATTTAAATTAATCGGATTAAATCACATTATATCATATCATACTTTTTATACGATTACATTTTTCATTCCTTAAAATATCTAATACAACTTATTTAATCTACCGAGATGGGTAATATTTATTTATTTACACTAACATTAATTTAAATAAACGACTGTTTAATATTACTTTAATATAAAATTGTATTTAAATTCAAAGAGTAATTTGATACATAAATCGTTACTTCCACCTTAAATACATATATTCAAACCGATTTTTGTAGAAAATCTGCCACTGCACTTATTGTTTATATCGTTAGTCAAAATATCTCTTATATTTAATAAAATAATTTATTTCCCGTTTTAGTGCTGTATATCATGTATAATTATTTTGCACAAGAAGTGCTTGCATAACAAATTATGAATTCATAATATTTCACAATTTTAATCAAAAGCCTGATTAAAGCATTTAATACGGAAAAAATAAACACCTCACTATATTAAATTAACAAAAAAATAGGAATTGATGTGTTTTAAATGACATTTTCGACAATGCCATATGCCTCGTTAGTTTAGTTGTAAGAACACTTGGAACCCGAGAGATGCGGGTTCAATTTCCGCATCAGGCGTGTGCTATACTGAGTAGTTTGTCTTATTTCAGTTTAATACATTTCAATTCAGTATTATAACGTATTCTCAAGATACTAACAATACAACAGGTAATCAGTAAGAATATAACGACAACATAATATCCAATAAATGTAACACAAGATTCATTCATTGATAAAAATAAAACGCTCGTAATAAATGACATTTACATTGACAATGTAGTATAAAAAGGTGCGATTTAAATAGCGCTGACTGGATTGAACTGAATTGAATTTAATATTTAAAGCACGGCTGGTTGGACTCGGTGTCCCGTGAATGTTTAATTATCGGCGTAAAAAAAATCGTCGTAGCAAGAAAACTGCATAGCGTTTAATCGAGTGCACGGAAGTACAGCGATGGAAGGACAAAAAAAAAAACACTTAAAATTTAACTCTTCAGTGTGAATGTGGACATTGGACAAATGATACCTTCCCTTCAACCGTCTGAATTAAATCCCATGTCATTTCCTGCACTGTGACGGTGCCTTAAAAACTTCCCGCCAAAGTAATCTATCACAGATTTCCGCCATTCGATTCAGCAAACACGAATGGAATCCATTCTACCAAACTAACATCATTTCTCTCCAATACTTATTGTCCATTCAATTGATGACACATTGTCAAATATTATTATCATTTTCAATATTGATTCAGGGTTCAATTTACCCACAATAGAACAAAAACTCTATTCTAGGATATTTTGATATACACTCTAGAATAGGAAACTAAATTTTAAAACAAACCACCAAAATGTACGAGTAGGTTCAAACCCCACCGTGGACAATGCCTCGTTGTCGTAATGATAACACAATTTTAATTAAAATTATAAGAATATTCCATAGTTCGTCTCACTTTTACTAACAATTTTGAGTTTAACATCAATTTGACTAAAACTTAGTCTGCCTAGAGGCGTAGAGTTTTGCATGCTATCTTGGGACAGTTAAAATTTACCATCGAGTGACTTAATTCAGTTCCTTTTTTTCGACGTCCCGGGACAAATAAAAATTTCCATTTAAGCCCCTAACTCTTCTGACTAATATTAATAATGCATATTATTCAATAAATTTAATAAACTAATACCCGTGAAAGTGGGCGTTCAGTATATTATTTCTATTAAATAAATGGAAATACCCAGTGTTACTACGACGAAGAGCACTTAACAATGCTCTTAATCATAATAACATGATATTGGTACTGGAGGTACTTTATAATGCACTCTACTCTTTCAGAGTCACGGGGAGTAAATGTAGTGAATTGTAAAGGAGTATAAAGTGAAATATAGGACATGTAGAGCAATTAAGTTGTCGGATTAATAAAAACGTCACACTGTGTCACCAGGGAACAAACTCAATTTCACCTCTACTGGTTCAACTAATGGTTACAATGCCTCTGCCATCATCACTATCCACTATACACGATGATTGCTCACAAAGAACAATGATAACCCTCAATTAGTTATGTCAAAATCTAGTGGGTATTAGATTTAATCATATATTTAAAACGTACATACTAGTTTTCCTAAATAGGTTATTAAATCACCGGGGGACTTAAACGTTGAGATATATTGTTCAAATCCTAGTTAAAATGTCAGTTTTGCCGAATCTCTGTGACTGATTGGAAAAAAAATAATAAAAACACCGATCGACCATCCGGAACTCTCTGTGGTGAAATATGTGTAGCTAGCAGGTTTTTTTATAATCAACCACACCGGTAAAAAGCATACCTAACAAATTTTATAAAATAGTAGGAAATTTTTTATTGCAATTTAAATCGGATTAATTATTGTGTCAATTTTACTATTACAGTTACGGGGCTGCCTTGTATAACTGTCTCGATGTATTAGCCCTGTCAAATTAGGAAGAAAAAAAACCAAGCCTTGGAATTTGATCCTAGAAGCTGTAATTTCGCATACACCTTTATTTTATTGTTACAAAAGTTGTGTAAAAATCAAATGAAATTTTTCACAAATTTAATGTTATACAATTTTTATAATAAGTGCTAGCATCATTGGAGCTATAGAAACGGAGATAATCTTGAAAAACTGATGTTTATGACCTTGAATAACATCCAAACCCGTCACCTGATTTTTTAGAAAATTTTGAGAACACTGAAATAAAGGTGTATGCAAAAATTACAGCTTCTAGGCTCAAATTCCGAAGTGAAACCCTAATTTGACTGGGCTATATCCGCACTTATTAGAATATACATACTATAGATATTTATTGTTATTAAGACTTACTTTGGATATAAACAATGAAGATATTTATAGCTCTTGTATAGTAATATATTAAGTTAAAATTAAATAAATGATTTTAAGTACACAGTTAGATGAGAGTACTGTTGCGGTGTTAATATTACAGTGAAGCCTGGTTTGAATATACGAAACGGGTGCATTTGATTAACGCTAGTCCAAATGTCCACATTCAAATCCACCTGACAAATCCTACGTTCATCACCCGATGATTCAGACCATTAGACTACTCCATTATTTAATTACACTGCACGTTGTATAAAATACGCCTGGTAAAATGGTATAGTGAAAGAGAATAAAGTGCAGAAAAGAAGAACTTGGCAGGCAGTGCCAAATCGAATTTGATACCGGTACGTTTCAAGAGACATCGATAAACACGCTCTATTTCATCACATAGGTATGCTCTTTTATATTTAGTCTAACTACACAATCATTACACTGAAAATATAATACATGCTGCTTATAAATATGTATGTATATGAATGTGCTTGAAATGATCACGTTCTCCTGAATCATAATGGAAAATTCGATGTTCTGTATTGTTGTCATCATGAAATGTATCGGGGAAAATTTGTACGTGAATTATCTACTGAATGAAAACCGTTTTATATTCAAAATACAGTGAAATTTGCAGTTGTCAATAATACTAATCCTAAATTATATGAAATAATAACTAAATAATATGCTGAGCCCCCTCAGCATATTATTTATCTGAAATAATATTAATATAATATCATCTAGTCGTGATCCCAGTTTATTCTGATTTCCAAAATTGGAGCGACTGTAAGAAGGTCAACTAATAATATTAGTATTTAAATAGATTGTCAACATGTTAACTTTAAAACGAACACACAAATCAAACCAAATAACAACAAGTAAAACGACTATAAATTGTTAAAATTATACTTTAATTCATTGATTGATTTATGAAGTCTTTAAGCTGAAAATAATCTAGAATACGGTTCTTTATTACTATTCAATACTTGTATTGCTATCAATCAAAACTTTTCCCCCTATACCTTTACATCTCGAGAACAAAACGTTTAAAATAATTGAATTATTCACTATGTTTGATAATCACGTTCATTGCAAATTGTACAATTTGAATCCGACTTTCATCAAAAACAACTAATATATAATGTATATTGACACATTGCGAGTTTCCTTATAATTTTTTGGCCCTCGGCCATCTTCAATTTCTTTAGATGTTTTGCCCTAGACATTTAAGCTCAGAAATGCGGCCAATGTCACCGTTCATATTTACTATATTTTATTATAAATAAAACCACTACACTGAGAATATCCTCAGTTAAGTCACACTCTTCATGCAGGCCACGTATTTCAAGACGCCTTACCCTAAGACAAACGGATGAGAATAGCTTTGGGGATGTTGAAATTTCATAACACACCCTGTTTTCTTAAAATGTAACAATATGGATATTTTATATTTAAAATTTATGTATCAAATGATTTTTTTCTAAATATTAAACCTTTAAATTGTCGCCAGTATTATTTTAAGCGTAGATTTGAATTTAGAAAATTAAGACGTTGTTACTCACTTAGTGAATTAAAAATTATTAATATAAAATAAATAAATTTACATGCTTTTCAATTGTGTAGATATACACAATTTAACCGTATCATGACAATAAATAAATTGTACGAAATTTACATTTTAACTACTAGTATATCGTATAAAATATCATATTTTATGAATAACGTGAAACAATTATTAACATTTTTACAGTTTTATAGATGATAACAATCAATTCTGAAATGTGTAATAGCTGGGTGAAAGTTGTCAAGAGTAGATTTTATAAATATTAGACACGCACAACAACCACATATGATAACATGTTGGCATTTTGCCAATCACATTTGTAAAATATTTGAAAAATGCTGTGGGAAAAAAATAGCTTTAATTCCACTCTGTTATCGAGATATTTGCATACATTTAGATAAGTATATTAGAGAGAGTAAGCTCTAGTTTATATTATTTATGCAAGTTTTACAAGTTTGAATGTGAATAATTACCATAGAAGATAACTCTTATTACTTTTAACTATTACGTTGTGAATTTTTTTCATGTATGGAATATTTCTCTAGTCATAATCATGTAAAAATATCAATATCATTTATATAACATGTATTTGTATTATTCCCTGTTCTCCATAATTTTAAGAAATATATTTTTGTTACCATTAGTTGTACGTTTAAGTACTCTAAATAGACAGGATATAAAGTAAATTGCTATTAACTAAATACGTTGATCGATATTTAAAATGATTTTAATTAACAATAACATATTTCATAACATATTATAACGTATTTTATAAGTGGTCTGGATTCATAGGGTTCATAGATTCTAAATTTTATTTAATTAGCGGTCAAAAGTGTCTAGAGAGATTCTGAGAATTTCCCAAATATCTTATTAGTAGCTAACGGCGTCTCTCGTGGTCAGGACGTCGCGACGCCTGGTACATTCAAACTATTACGCAAATAAGTTTTGTTTAAGTGTTCTTTCATTTTTTTGATTTTGGATAAGAGTACATCGATGCTATATGTAAGCAAATAAATGTTGAGAGTTTGAAACAAGCATGTTTGTATGTACATAAATATATTTCATAGTAGACTAGTCAACGCCGATTTCATGTTTCAGTCTTTCTTTTCAATATTCCCAACTTATTGTGTTTTGGTTTAGTATAAATTTTATTTAGTACTGTCTCTTGTTCTACTTAGAACGAGTTACGTGCGTGTTTTGCTTTGCATTTCCGCACATTTATTACATTAAACGAGAACATATGTTAAAGTTTATTATACGTAGACATATTGTTAACCAAATACTATTTTGAAAATTGTTTATCACAATAAATACATGCCTAATAATGTATAATGACACCACATTAATCGTTTAATTTATTTTTAAAGTACAAATTATTTTTTATTGTCACATTTCTGATTATAAACAGGGAACAAATTGCAAAATCAGAATTGTTTTATATTTTTTAATATAGGAAAGTATACATTCTAATATGTATAGTATGATAATTAATTATAATATATGATTCATTTGCTATAAAGAATAATCTCATCCAGCTAATGGAATTATTTAGTAAAAAAAAATTGGTAAAACATTAAAAAATATATATATATTTTGTATCACAATGAATGTTTTAATCAATGCTGGTAAAGTTGTATTTACATATCAAAAGCAGGGCATATCTAGCCTTTTCTATAATAAGCATAACGCTACTTCAATTAATAATGGTTGTAGTCCTCCGATTCAATGATTTTCGAACTCAGATAATCGACCTTTTCATTAATAATTAATAGACAACGATGTAGAACTATTATTAGACATCGGTCCTTTGATACAATAGTGAATGAATGATTCTATTTATTTCATTCATGACTGTAATGGGAGTAACAGTTGGTGTTTCGGTAGTCGTTAAAGCCTCCGATATGAAATGGTAGACCTTTGTTGAGAAGTAACACAATCAGCGAGGACCATAACTCATGTGACGTCACCGAAACCCTATAAATTAACTAGCTGCTACTAAATTAACTGAGTTATTGCATCTTAATACGACCCTCCCAATATAATATGTATAACTCTTGTGCGACCTTTGGAATGGCGGCCATTCTAAAATTGTAACCTGGTCCAACATATGTGACCCGTTTATTTTTAGTCAATCGCACAAAAAAATATCAGCTCACAATGCCAACAAAGAAGTCAATGTCACTGTAAAAAATGGTAAAGGGTCTTTTTTATGCGATTTTCCCATATGGTCAATTTCTTGCACAGTCATTCGATTCTTTGAAATGTATGGGGCATAAAATGGTAATCTCTCTTTAACAATTTATAAGATGGTTTTTTTACATTTATTATACTACTACTTCAAATTAAACTAAGACTGTAGTTATATTTGAATTGAGGTTGATGTGAATTTAAGACTCAATTTTAATTCGTAATGATTTCAACTCAATAAATTTCGGCTCAAAATGTGTTAAGGAGTATAACATAAGTCTTATATTAAATTCCTTTATTTTTAGTTTATTACTAAAGCCAAGTATCATAATTCGTTTGATTTGGTTATTATACTTTTATTACGTCTAATTAATGGTTGCATTTTTAAATGCATTTTTCCTACCATTCTATGTGATTATTTATTACGAGTAGGTACATTGAACTGTAAAATTAATATGATAATTATGTTTACACTGAAGAACTTATTTTTTAAATATAAAAATGTTAATTAGTATACAATTCTCGTAGTCTTTGAAAGAGACAAAAAGAAGATGAGCAAGTTTATTTTCATTTGGCAAACAATGTTTCCTTTTCATCAGACTAGATTCTTCCGTCGCGTCTTCCTTATTTTGATGGGAAAAATAAATATCCTTTGATTTGTGCGCTTCGACCAATACAATGATTCAAAACAAATATGAGATAATGAGTTTCCCAGTTCGTAGGAATTTTCAGCGTTGAACCAGATTAAAATTATATTTAGATTCTCTTCCGTTTCTCTTGACAATAATTTGGTGTTTGCAGCTGCTGAATATAATTAATCTTGTCACCGCAATTAATTTCACCTTACACTTTATTATACAAATAACTTAATAAACATCTGCTTTAAAAGTGGAATTATTCATATGTTGGATAGTGTGTTTGATTTCGTGGGTTATTTATTTCAATATTATTAATGAAAAATAGACAATTACACTGGAATCTCTAGAATATTTTTTTATTCTCGCTTTTATTCAGTAAATAACCAACACTATTGTACACTATAATAATTGGAAAATTTGTGGTATTTTAATCTCTTCACATTAATAATGAGCCTATTTTTAACAAAAATGTATAACATATCGATGATGCAGATCATTGGCCACAATTTATATCTTGTAGATGCGTAAATTTGACTAATAGCTCATTGACTGTTTTTTTAGCAATTAAATGAAATTGTTTATAAATTAAAATACCAACACTCATAGTAATTTTCCATTAAATATCTACATCAAGCAGAATACAGATAAAGTATACATTAACAAAATTTTACGTTGTATTACAATATTTTTATTCTGTTTATTTAAATTTAAAAAATCACTCAAACAGGTCTTATAGAATAGTACAAAGGTGAAAGGTAGCGTTAAATTGGCAGAATTTTCGAGGGGATTTTGGGTATCAGCGGGATTATCGTGGTCATTTTATTTATTTAGAATTTATTTGTGTGTTGTCGAATAAAATTGTAAAGCCTGGATTTGTTGGTGGTTATCTAGAAAAGCAATTAACTGGACTTCGTACTCCATAAGCGAGGATCGTGGAATCTTTCCATAGGATTAGCCAAATATATTTTTCAGCCTCATAGGATAAACCTGCATTTTTTACCAACGAAACTGCATTCGTTGCGAAATTATCGTTAAAAACTATCCACAGTAGGTAGATATATTATTATACAAAACTGTATTTTCTTTATGTATACCTGTATTTATATTACCGTTATTATAAATAATTATTGAATGAATTTTGCAAGGAATATTTTATTTTACCTTTGGGATTATTTTTAACTAATCTGTTAAATATCTAATATAGGGTCGCGTGAATGTTCAATGTTTACATGTTACAAAAAATATAATAAAATGGGATATTTTCTCTATAAAATTCGTAATCAATCTACTTATATTGTTCGTAATAAATCTACTTATATTCCTAACAGAATCAAATGTGACGCTATGAAATCTACAAAAAAATAGACGTGAATGTCAAGGGAGACTTCATTATTTGGGAAGGCTTTAGACTTTAGAGCTTGGCGTGAAATTCCTGCATTCACAAATACCCTTCTCAATTCTATTTTGTTATTTAAATGGCGTAAAGGGAGAGGCTTTATATTTCCCCCATAATTCCACAACAACAAAGAAACCCGATGAAATGTGCAATTATTTATATCAAACGCTTCTTAATTACAAAAATTTAAAAATAACTCCTGTGTGTAGTAGCCTCCTTCTATTGTTTACTGTATTTAATGACCTCGGTGTTTGTAAAAAATATATATTTCGTAAGACAATTGAAATCACTTAAAAGGACAATGATTCCATTACTGAATTATGGAAATGTCCCCATGATGTATGGGGTCAATCGTCTTAGCTGTCGCCTTCCACCGCCATACAAATCGATCCATTCAACGCGTGCCACCTTATCTATCGCATATCTTCTCCCTCTAGGTATTTACTGCCTTTGTAAATAAACAAAACTAAAAAGGTAGTATATGAAGATAAGGTTTGCGTGATAGATAAAGCTGAAATCGGTGCCATGTGTCTCTTTAAAGACACTCGAAATCATTCTTTTTGACAGTCACACGTGTCAAGTATGTGATATTGTGGACGAATATAGAACATTCATAGTCTCAATTCAATAAAATAACCTTTCAAACTACAATATCGCATTATTATCTACATTGGCAGCTTTTTTTCTATCAATCGTACAAAAAGGTATTCATAACAATAATTCACCCGTGAAAGTTTTCAAAACAAAAAAATGAACGTGACAAAAAATAGAACATGTTGGGAGAAATTTTAAGGTATGGTAATTTGAGGGGCAAAGTGTTTAATCTGGATTAATGACTTTCTTAGCTATCGCAAACTAACATCGAAAAAAAATACACTGATGTCGAAATATTATTACACTTGACAGGGAAAAATTCACAAATGGAAAATAGTTTTTTATCGCTTTTACTATTTAGTCTGACATGGAACCTTGAACATTATTTACAAGCCGTAACTCTTACAAAAATACTAAAAAATATAATTAATTAACTATTCTTATCCTTGTTATAAATTAAAACTGATTTTCATTTAAAATAAGCTCTGTAACCAGTTTCTTTACTGAGCATGTATTTATTACAATTTATATTTTATAAAAATATTATAGGTACATTATATTGATCTTAGTTTTGCTTATTTACGCATACCCATTCAAAGAAAAGAAGCGTATATTGTATTTAATTACTTACGAAATAAAGTAACCCCTTTTAAAAACAGACAACGATTAATAAATAAAACCATAAAAATATATTTGATTTGAGTATGCATAACATTATTTGTACACAATATTACATCTTTAATTTTTTGTGAAAATTTTTATATTTGGATTTTAATAAAAAAACTAGTGATTTTCATGAAGATAATAAGAAAATTTATACTTTCATCCACGTCTCATCCACGGTACATTCTGTCTAATTTGAAAAATTGCTAGTCAATTTTCCGTACTTTAAGGATGGTTTAAGTACGATATTCAAATATTCTTATATGTCCAATTCCAAGAAAGCACAGAGGAAGGACAAAGTTTAGTGAAGCTAGTCCAGCACAATGAATTGGATGGAAGTGGATAGAATATCAAAGTTTACCTGAAACAGCTTTAGTGTTTGTTAACAAGTCTCTTATCTCGACTAAATGCAAACATAATTCTACTCAAATGCCAGAATTATTTAATTAAAATTGTACAATTATAAAGTCACCTATACAGCGTGTAAATCAGGTTAGGTCAGGTTTAACTAATTGACTTCGCAATAATTAATGATGAGGCTGGTGTCTTTAGACATGGTGATTCATACTCGACCGTGTTACTGAATATATCAACCATCAATTTCACTCTGAAAGCACTGAAAATACCTGAAAGGTAATATTTTGAAACACGTCTACTAGTGTAAAATGCATTAGAGAAATCTCAACCAATATTATAAAACTTTAATATACTTTAAAATTTGATATAAATCAACAACCCTCCATTCGAAGCGATTTGACCATCAGATGCTATTTCACTCTCTTCTAAAGCAATATAATAATTAGTAATAGTATTAATATGCAAAGTCAAATGGCCATTATGACAATCTGTGGACTATACTGGTCATGAATATTAATTATACAACTACTCTGATTATTAACTATTCTTGTTATAAAACTATAAACAAGTATTTATTGAGGGCAGTAATTAAGCTTAATTGGTTCCTTGGTTAGACTTCGACGGAAACTTTATGCGTCTGTAACTAGTATGAAAAAATGAAAGTAATTAAAATTGCCATCACAAATATGCACTGCTATTAGTAGTTCCAGTACCAATAATGAGGCTAATGGTCATATTCAATATAATAGTGTGCGTGTGGTGCGTATACGAATAGCGCTGGTGTACGCAAATGCTACCAAGATCTATTCGTATAATACTATCACGACAAATGAGCTTATACAAAGAGATGCCAATAATACCAAAGGTTTCGTTTGTTAGCCGCTTGGGGCGCTGCTTCTACCGCCTCGTCGCCTTGTTAATTCAAAATTCAATTACGTCGCTATCTGTCACTTTACGTGTAACCGGCCATGTTCGATAGTATGGTGGAATATTGAATACCCCTTCTATAGGTAAAAGTTCATTGTGCCTACGTGTTTATATGTACCCAAGGATACCTTCTATGATTTTCCACTGACCCCGCCTTTTCTGAAAGTGCCCATTGAAAATCTGGAAATATAAATGTGGGGACGGTACAGATCTATGTATTAATTGTGTTTAGGTAACGGATATTGTCAGGGTAAATTTTTATGCAATTGAACATAGAATAATTGGGGAGGATGTCTTGGAAGGTCACATTTTTATAATAATTTCAATTGAATGTTGAAAATTAAAATTATTAACTCGTTTATCAGTAAACAAGTTATTAATTAGTCATATATAGACGAAAAATCTAAATATTTTTACCAATTTACTAGATAAAAGTCATATATATATAAACATTAGATATCGCATTGCTTATAAATAACTCGTGTCAATTTCGTGTCTCCTATTCGATAAAGGCATAAGTGTGTCCCTCACTCAACACATTTCTAGTGACCACTGAGAGTGGCTGTGACAATACTTTGGCGATTGAAACGAAATAATATTTTAAACATGTTAAAGAAGTAGTCTTTGGTAAAAACTGAGCCTAGATGTATTTGAGTGTATGTTTGAGTCCATATGACATGTAGTAACAATGCATTTACCCATTTTACTGTGAAATATAACTGGAGATATGAAGAGAGATGTTTACAGTATAATGTTTGTCAGGTAACTGATGTTTTAGGCAACTAGATGTACTTGAACTAAACACGCATTTAGTCACTCATGCGATATTTTATTTTTATATCTATGTTTGAGAATTTCCATCCTTCGACGTATTTCTTTTGGGAGGTTACGTCGTAAAATCATTGTTATTAAATGGCATCATTGATTAATTGATGTTTACAGTATAATGTTTGCCAGGTTTTTGACTACTTGATGTACTTGAAGTAAACACGCATTAAGCCACTCATGCGATATCTTATGTTTATATCTATGATAAAAGTTAATTGATCACGACTCACTAAAATGGAAGATTCTTTTAAATGAATGTGTGATTGATCTTCATGTATGTTATATTTAATATAGCTGTTGTTGCTTGTTTCAGAATTGAAGTATCGTGCTGTGGTTGAGGTGTAGTAGTGGTGGCGGGGAGAGGAGTTAGGGCGGTGCGCCCTTCGCATGCACGCCGCCGGACAGGCAGACCGCTCCGGCGGGGGCGGTGGCGGCTCATGGAGATTGCCACCAGACGAGACACTCCAGGTTGCAGACCCCAAGACCAAAGAGGACGTCAGTATACACACATCTAACTATACAATACCGTTTCTCTATTCTTTGCAACAAAATAAATATATGTAAATTACAGCACGTTCTTGTGAACGATTTTAAAACTCAATAATATAAAGGTCACGTAAAGAAGCTAAAAGACGTACAACTACATTCTTTCGCAATTGAACAAATGCATTAAGATGTATTTCATAGTGTTCTGGTGTGGCGACCACGAACTTCATATTTATAAACTATATTCTTTTCTCAACCGTATTTTATATTTAATGTCTTCACTATTATTGCAGCTGGACCAGAATATATCTACATTACAATTATAATATTATAATATAACCATTAGAGACTTTTTAATATTTAAAAACAAACAAAAATACTTTTATTTTAAAGGACGATTAAAAACAATTAAGAGTACATAATTTTTTTTCGGTAGCATCAATCGTTTGATTATAATTTTCAAAATAAAAACAGTGGACATGCATAGTTTCTTTATAAAATACAATAAATATTTATATATATTTCAATAAAAAAAATGAGACACGTTTAGAATAAATAATATAAGTCTTTCATTATTTGGAATGGAAAATTAAAAGTACAATGATACATCATCACTTCTTGCATAAGTTTGGAAAAATCTTGTAATTCTACTTTTTTATTGAACGTAATAATCCTATAGTATGATTTTTCAAAAAAATATACATGGAAGGTGTACTGCTAAAAGGCATATTTTGATAATTTTAAGTTAAGGATGCATTTGAATATATTTTTTATTATTTTATCTACTGCCAAAACCCAGTCGTATCATCAATATTTCGGGAGAAAAAAATTAACTATATTAAATTTATATTTTTATTAGTTAGTTAGTTCTGGTATTGAAAATAGGGGTATTTGTTATAATTGTGTTATATTTGGAAAGATAAAAGAGGTCATTTACTTATACCACATTGTAAATTATTTTTTCACTAATTCGCCATTATCTCAAAACTGTGATTTTTTTACAGTATACCCTCGATATAATACATTACTTAAAAATAATTGTATAATATGCAAATGACTAACGGTCAATATTAAATTACAGTCAATAAAATAAAATTCTATCAAATTGCACACTTCAATTCAAATACTTTGTATTGTTGAATAAAATAAAGAATCGATTCTATTGTATTAGGTAATTTTTATAATTGTATTTATATAACACTTACAATAATTATATAATAGTAGATAGAAGGTAGGAGATATTCCGCAGTGCGCCTGTAATTTTTCTGCTGAAATTCTCTCACTCTTCCCATAACTGTGACGTACAGTATTATTCATTATGTAATATTATTCTACTGAGGTGCTTTCCCTTTCACGTATTCCAGTATAATATATGTGTATTTATAACACTGATTATGTGAACGAATACTAGACTTATTTTGGGAACATTCAATTTTATGTCTTAGAAATAAATTATTGAGAATAATAGTTTGTTGTCAGTCTGCATTCATAAATTAACTAACGGTCGTCCCAAAACTTAATTATAACTTAAACGAACCTTTGAAGTTCAACAGCATATAATAAATAGCAATATCATTATACCTTGTTACTTGTTTGGTATTTATCTCCAAAGAACATTCAAGGTTGTTCAATAAATATATCACAAGTGTATTCAATGTTAAAGATTAAGTCTAATTAATGCTTATTTATAGTCAATCTTTAGTTAATTTTAGTTTAAGGTTTACAAGCGTTCCAAATTAATTTAAGAAGTGTAGTTAAAGGTTCATTAAAAATTACGCATATAACCAAAACCAAACAATTGTTGGGGTTAATTAAAAGACTATATGAAATGTGTTTAAAACACAAGATTTGTGTATATTATATGTGTCAAATTAGCTTATCGTGTGAATTTTTATCAATTTCTAATGTTATTCTGTACAGTAAGTTGTGTTTTATTTTTTATTATTTTTATTATTGGTACTGTATATTTTAATAAAAATAATGGAGAGTCAATACAAGTGATTTGAAATTTCTAAAAACGTTGTCTTAATACCACTAACTGCAATATTTATTCTTCATTTTTACATAACTGTAAAGCTATTATCAATATAGAAATAAAAATATTAAATAATCTTTTGTTCTGAACCTCATTTTTAATAAGAGCGATAATATCAAACGTTGGGGGATTTAAACTAGTTATTTTATAATATGTTGGAATATTTAACATAATGTTTAATTGTTCCAGGACTTGGTGTATCCAGGTGACGGCCACAACTGGCGCAGCATCATCTTCTCTTTGATGGTGATTGGTATGGTCATAGCTGGTATAGTGACCGCCATATATTTACTCGGGTTAGTATTAATAACGCATACGCATAGTAATATCATCATAATCACTCTATTTTATTGTTTTTTAGATATGTGGACGAACTTCTTTATTGGTCTGGTCGCCGTATGCGGCTGGAAGAGTTCCTTCGCGGCGAGTTGTCTCCACAACGCCTACCCCCTGCTTGGGTTTCACCAGCACACTTCGTCTTCCAGGCTGATGATGGAGGACTTGCCCTCCTCGACACAGCCAATGATACCGTCTCTACTCTTGTCACCAACCACACCCTGGTCAGTATCATATATCTGGAGATTGAACTAAATTTACCTATACCTAGAAGCAAAATTAAATCCCTACAATAATGAAATGATATCAATCACAAGTGCTAATCCGAGCCAAGTACTATGAGCAGTATTCACTAAAATCACTCTTACTTGAGTAAAGGATTTGTCAAAGTGGAGAATTCCAGCTATTACTGTCAGTTTGACAGCTAGATTACTCGATTTTGACAGCTGTCACTATCAAATTCAATTAATCCAGCTGTCACGTTGACAGTGACAGCTGGGATTCTCCACTTTGACAGATCTTTTACTTCAAAACTATAGACACTATCATATATATAGTATGCATTTTAGTGAATACCGCTGAATATTCCTTTCCATTCTTTCATTGAAGGGATTGAAGATTTTGCTTCTAGGAGCTCACCTAACACAACTCAGAATAATAAAACCCATTTAAAAAAGTAGACTTACCACGTGACGAGTACAACTCTCCACTGCTCTTCTAATTATACCGTTTCGTCTATTGATGGGATTCCCTTGAATGGAGTTAGCTAGGACACTGTGGCCTTTACGGCGATATACAGTGGAGATGGTTTTCCAGGCCAGCCTACAGCAATTCCATCATCCTCCAGATCCATTTCTTCAAGTCATGTTAAATCGTGTGCTACGTGGCAAAAGATTGTACAAATATCTTGTCATATACAAATATTCCGTTTTTTCAGCCCGTGTCAAAGCTATAGCCGAACGATTCCGATGTGTGTATCGAAAGCATTCAAGAGAACGTGGATACAGGCGACTCGAGCCGAAGCGACGCGTTTGGCACGAAACTGGAATAGAGGGGGAAATATCGCACGGGCTCGAGATTTAGTTATAGCATCTCGATATTAATAAATAATCATGACAAAGGATTCCAAATTCAATATATTCAGTTGGATTGGAATGTTTAAGCTCAGAAAAGAGATGACAAAGTTTAAACTAGTGAGATAAGAATATTAGTGTGAAATAAGTTTGTGGCAAAGTTGTGGATGGTGTTCTTCTCAATCTTTCTCCAAGAACCGGATCAAGTTTTTTGGCCGCAGTCACCAAAGCTGCATTAACTTTTTAACCGGACCACTTCCCTATCACGGACCGGGACATTCCGCATTACAGCTACATATACTGAGACAATTTATGCTATGTCCCGTTTATATGGAAATATTAATATTTGGCCAACCGTCGCCATGTCGTCTAGCCCCTGCCAGACATATTTTGGCTTCAGGCTCTACCCACACAATGTTTTCAGTTTTCACAGATAACGCCAGACAAACTTCCGCCTTGATATTTCTAAAAAATACATGTATAAATGCAAAATGGCATTCGAAGGAACGAGCAACTGTTTCCTCTGAAATATGTTCGCTGATATGAATTTTAAAACTGGCCGTCTGCTGGACGCCATGATTTGTTTAAAACTTCAAATTTCATCTTACCCTTCAAATTTCAATTTCAAAATATAAATTGACAAACTTGATGATTAATATTTTATAATTTTGTTGTTCAACTCTCAAGATACTGATTCAAGATTGTATTGTATAAATCTGATTTTCAACAGAAAATTAATCTATGAATAATTATGCGAATAAGTAATACAGCATAAAAAGCTCAATGCGAGTAGGATTGGAGCTTTAGTATATAATATGCAATTTCTATGGAAATTCAAGGTAGTATTTTTATAAATTCAGAATGAAAATGTAAACGTAGTTGGATATTATGATAAATAGAGTTGTGTGGGCAACAATTTGTAGTGAATTCAGCAAGCAAGCTTATTACTATGCAGTACTCGACTTTACTATGGAGACTTGCCTAAATCCTACTCTATTTTCACCATTCTTAAAAACTGCACATTCTTTTATATCACATTAAATAATTGTCTAATATATGTTTTTTATGTTACAGAGACAACTGAACGTCAGGGGATTTCAATGCTCACCAGATCTGCGATATGTACTATTTCAACATAATGTAAAAACTGTAAGTACATATGATTTAGACTATTTAATATCGATCACGATTTGTATGAGAGGGTTATTATAACGAGAGAAAAGCAATTTTCCAGCTCACGAGCTATAAAGTGAAATGCACAGGCTTAATTACCGGTCTGGCAATTATCTGACACTGATGACAACACCTTTTTAGTCACAGCTTATCCAACACGTTTGGCTCTCTTACAAGCATACTCCACAAACCATTTTCATTTAATTATGATTAGACATTTAAGGATCTACTTATAGGTTTATACGGCTTGGGTTATTGAAAAGTGGTGCAAGGTAATAAAAAACGTACTCGAAGAATTTGTGATTAATCAACTAGAGAATTATTTTTGAATGAAAATTTTTGGAAAAAATTCCAGCCTGATAAGTTAAATTGTTTTCGTAGTCAACGTCGTAGAGTCGTAGAACATTGACTATAAGGCGTAGTCACTGAAAACCAGCCAGCATAATAGCTCAGGGGATAAGAATCGTGGCTACAAATACTGTGGTCATGGGTTCAAATCCCAGTCAAGTAAAGAATTTTTTCATTGATTTGATCGGTTATTACGACTGAAAGATCGGGAATAATATTAATAAGATCTCGATCGATCGTCTTGTTCCAGGTTTAGTCAGATTTCCTAGATTGTAAGGTAAATACTGAGGCGATTATCGGGTTGGGCAGAGCCGCTCTGTCTGTGACCTGTGTAACTAGTAATAGTTAAGATCACCGACAGACAGCTAATACGTTGTTGTGTATAAAAACCCCTCTCTAAAATAAATGCTCCTCGGGGCGTAAATAAATAAATATATATCGTTGAAATTTATGTTTATTTTGTCGTTTATTTAGTTTATTGAGTTTTTCCTTATAATGAGTCAATTACACCAAACTCAAAAATATATTAGTGTGAAAATACCCTAATTGAAAATATTTTAAATGTGGTCAATACATATACATATACATAAACAAATATAAATAAATATAAAAATTTTATAAAAACCCTGACATAATGATCAAATCAAACGAAATAAAAATCTATAAAACATTCTTTTATTTGAAAAAAATTTAAATTTTAATTGTATAAGACTAAAAATAAAAATCAGAAAAGTAAAGTTAAGCTCGTCTCTTTAAACTTTGTGTGTAACTCTAGTCGGTGGACATAACCAACTATACAAACTGAACAACAAGGTTAATGACCACGAAAATTTAACTCCGAACAGATTAACTTTGCACAATATCTTATTAAAAATTTATCCTAAGATGGTACATAATTTAATAGTGAAAATTTATGAAGAATTAATCGAATACGTTTGGTTATAAAAATATATTAAGATATGAAATTTATTAAATTACTTCATGGTTTATTATTCTTCGGAAGGCTTAGATGTATGCTTTCATTGTTCTATTGATCGTTTATTATATGTAAGATTCCAACATCCCCCATTCGTCCACTAATCCATTGATGTATTGCAGCAAACTTCTGGGTAATTAAGTTTGCACCCGTATTAATTACAAGCGTTCATTTCTGAAATAGGTCAATTGATTTTGTTCGAGCGTGTAAAACTCCATGTATTTGTCAGAACCGGCATAGATTGGTCTGATTTGGATCTGTGAACAGGGATAGTTTTGAGATTGCCAATGTCGTTAGCTTGAAAGTAATAATAGCTTTATACGTATGTATGTATGCAGATACTTGCTCCTTTCCTCACCGCCAACTTTTGTCCTGCCACACTCATTTTCACTAAAAGGGTACAAAATCCTATAACGATGAACCCGACCTGTCCAATCCAAACCAAAATTAATTAGTAATTTAAATTCCTCTGAAGCCTTTAATGGTTCCCCGTATCGAAATTATAAATTCCCGCTTATTTTATGTTAAAAGATTTTTGTATTTGATTCACAATTTAACCATATTTGAATTTTAGTCACTTCTTATATTTTTTTACCAATCTTCGTTATGTATTTACAAAACTTGCTCTATGATTACACGTACAAGAATTTAAACTTTGAAAGAATTTTGACTTGAAGTTTGCTCTGCTCCAAAAACAAGCACGATAGACATTTGCCAAAGCTTTATTTGCATATTTCACAAACTCTCATACACTACAATACTATATGTTTATTGTACAGTATATAAGAAATAAGCATTATGAAATTATTTTTAACCATACATACAATATTTTATTATTACATTGTTCTTCGGAAATTGTATTTAATGCTTTCTTGTATAAGTGTGGCTTTTTCTGTGGTTTTGTTCAGTCATATAAAATTGTCTCATAGAAATTTTAAAACAAACAAAAAATACCTTCTTTGGGTGAAAATTTTAATAATTCATAGTCATTTACTTCCACCTGATATTTGCGAAATATTAAATAAATACAAGCATTGAATTTAAATAATATTAATAAATAGAAAAAGTCAACTGTACTTATTCTTAATACTGTTTTCATGCCGTTCAAAAAGATCCATAATATTTGACACGTGGTTAGAGATTATAATTAATCCAAAAGAATGATCAAAACTGTACTGATCGTTCTCGGTTTGGTTCTGATTGAGCACATTATTTGGCTGTATTTAGTAGCTAATATTTTCCCAGGATTGCATAAGTTATCGACGTATAAAATGAATATATTGCGGTGAAGATATGGTGTTCTTTTTCACTAGATTTGACATGTTCGCCCCATAAATTTGTTTTGGCGGAAGTGCTTCATAAAAATAATGCGTCATGGCTTCTGAAGACTCGAAGTTACTCTTTTGTGGTTGTCACCTGTCACCAAATAAATTAATTTAAATTGAGCATCCTATAAAAATAAATGACATCTAATAAATTCATTTTGATTGTGATAATTTGTTTAAATAATTTGCAAATAATCACAGATATATCTCCCCATAATAACCCCATATCTTGTCTGTGGAACGGTTATTTTGATTAAATTATTATATAATGTTTTACATATACCTATTTTGTATGAATACATAATATATATTCATGAAGCCATGAGCGGAACAAATTGATGTAGATTTGCAAGAGAATATATTTTTTACTCTCGTAAAAAATATGGGAGTGTAAAAAGTACGCCTTGACAATATTGACCCTCGTGATGGATACTTTCTTCTTTATATATTATAATAAATTATAATACTGCAATATAAATCGTTTGTAAGAGGGTTTTTTCAACAAGTGGGTGTACCAACAAGTTTTTCAAATGTTCAAATTTTCAAAAATTTTATGAAAATGATAAAATAATTTAAGCCAGCGTAATAGCTCAGGGGATAAGAAACGTGGCTACAAATACTGTGGTCATGGGTTCAAATCCCACTCAAGTCAAGAATTTTTAAATTGATTTGATCGGTTATTACGACTGGGAGATCGGGAATAATATTAATAAAATCCCGATCGATCGTCTCGGTCCAGGTTTACTCTGATTTCCTCGATTGTAAGGTAAATACTGAGGCGATTATTAAGTCGGGCAGAGCCGCTCTGTCGGTGACCTGTGTAACCAACAATAGTTAAGATCACCGACAGACAATTAACACGTTGTTGTGTATAAAAAACCCTCTAAAAAAAAGATCCTTTCTAAAATAAAAAAGCTCCTCGGAGCGTAAATAAACAAATAAATAAATCAGTGTTATTTTTGTAAAAATGGAGTTCAAAGTCAATAAAAATATTAATGCTTAGGCATTGACAAAAAATAATAACAAACTTTTGGTATCATTTATATTTCGGATAACTGACGGTTTACTATTAAGTGATCCAAACTGTGGAATTATTTAATTATATTTTTTTGTTTTTTAAATGTATTATTTTTCCAATACCCTACTTCCCCAATAAATATGTTTACTGATTCCACTGTATTGTATTTAATTTATTCATACAAATCGTCGACTTTCTTTGCAATAAGTCCATTTTGCCAAATACAGATAAAAATTTATTTAAGTTGAAAAACGCATAATTAATTTTTATTTACTCATAAATTTATAAAAGATTTCAATCAACATTCATTTTATGAAACCTATATGAAATAACTTCGTATTAAAAATTCCCATTAGATGGCATTGACATCTAAAGATCAAATATTTTGGAGTTACAGAGTCTGCATAAAAAAACCTATTAATTATTATTTCTTATTAGAATATTTAAGTCTATTTATTCTACTTGATAATGACTAACGTGTTCAGTTATATATATAAATATTAGATTAAAATTGTGAAGTGAAGGATAAAAATCCACAATTTCTCATATTATACATTCGCATGATCTCCATAATAAAATGTGGCATACATTCTCGAGAGAAAATTATTATTTATGGTGATAGAAGCTATTTATGTATTTTTGTGCGGTCTCAATTACTCGTATTGTATGCGAGTAGCTATGACAAATAACTGTTAAACTGCATTTCATTTCATAGAAGACTCGTTGTTGACTGAAAATAGTAGAAAGCTCTTCATTA
>JAGTTH010000152.1:0-38086 GCA_022606485.1 Agraylea sexmaculata | reverse complement strand
ATATTATTATGTTTGTTTATTATTTGAACTCAAATTAAGAGCCTTTTCTTTGATTTTGTGTGTGTGTAAAAAAAATCCATCTAGAGATCTGCGTTAAGAGAGAAAATTCTGCCATCCAAACGGTGAGTGCTCGCCTAATTGTGTTGGATTGTAACACACTTCTTAGCAAACTATTTTTACATAATATATATTTATTTGTGATTCTAACAAATTTATCATTTTGTATAGTATTTTCTTGCAGATATAAATAGTATAATTTTGCAGTGTCACGCCTAATTTTTGGAAATAAGCTCTTACACTCGTATTATATTAATTAGTTTGATCTTATTTATCATTGTCGAACATTACATTGGTGTATTGATAGTTTTTAGTTGTGGTACGAATTTAACAAAAATTGCACATATTACACACACACACACATTTATATATATATAATACATACAGCCCCACCAATATATATATACTGCTTCATTTTTAATTAATGAAGAATAGTGGTGTTTCTAATCGACGCCTAATTAACATTATTCACTCTCTCTCTCTCTCTATCTTTATTTTTTATTGTATAATTATAAATAATTGCATGACACTTAACATTCTCCGTAATTAATCATTGGGCGCATTTTAATGACTAGATGATGATTGTGTAGGCATTTCATAACAGATTGTTTAAATTTCATTTTTTGTAATGTGTATAAATAAAATAATAATATCAAGTCTCGATCGCCACCGGAAACTAGATTTTAATATTGAAAACAATGATTGTGTGTACTTAATTTCTTTATTTTTTAGTTATCTCTAGGACTGATATGTGTTTTTTTTTTTTTGTAGTTAGATTTATATTTTAAGTACTTATATATATATATCCTCGTATCAGCCGTGTCGAGATGTTCTCCGTGGTAATCCTCAATTAATCCAGTAGTGATGGTCGTTTAGCTGCTTTGTGAGATAAAAACTCAATCCTATCATCATCCACCAGTATTGTAATTTCCGATAAGAATGCCTAAATATCAAGATAGCGGATCGAGCAGTGAGACTCATCTGCTCGATCCGCTATCTTGATGTTGGGTATTCTAATATCGGTGATGTCCTCACTTAATTATTTCATCCCTGTATAAATTAGGTATTGTACTTCTCTTAAGTCCTACCACACTGTTGTTGTAAACGCTTCTGTATTCTTTTGATAAAATCGGCGGCGTCTCGACGGAATTCAAAATATTATTAATTTTGATTTTTGTCTGTGTCGTCTGAGCACTGTTTTGTTCCTTATTTAGTTTAGTCTGTAATGCATTTTTTCTTATTTTTTTTTTTGTAAATGCTACCACGGTTTGATTATTATTTTTTTTTTTATGTATTAACGAAATTTTGGCTGTAACATTTAGACCTTAGTCGATTCATTAATAAATATAGTATTGCAATTATTTTGGTTTTTTTATTTTTATTTTACAAAGTACACATGCATCGGCGTTTCGCTCACAATCTAAAGGTTTGTATGTCGGGAAGAGTGCGTGCTTCGGAGCTGGTCGTTGCATAAATATTTCAATTGTAGTCGTTGTTGCACATTTTTATACTAATTCACAACAAAAAAAAATAATGGGGGGCTGCATGTTTTATCGGGATTTATAGTGTGTTTCATTTAATCATGTGACGCCGTATACATTGTAAATACAGTTTTTTAAGGCCTCAGTAGTGTGAAGTATATTGCGAAGGGTCGGTAACACAATAATGTATCTACAATTTATTCAACCATGGGTGTCTGCAATTTTTTCCCTACGAACTTGTGTTATCGATGATAACAAACTCAATAATATATTTTTTGTAGGTATGTTTTTGTATTACTTACCCATCTATTACATCCTTCAGAATGTATAATTTATCGGCTTTCTTTGTATTTTTCGACAAATAAACATTTTAAAGTGTGCAAAGAAAGCCATAATTGAATGAGTGACATTTACTCGTTGAAAAATGTATCTAGTCATTAAAATGCCCACGAAAGCTGCATTCGAGTGGTTTTATTCGTACGTATTCTTATTTGAAAATGACCGTGATTAAAACACACAGACACGGGCCGAGTGAGTAAGAGAGCGATTGAGCGCAGTTTAATTTTTTACATGTTTTAGATGTAAGGGTTGGTTTTTTACCGATAATAAAAAAAAATGTCAATTCCTCAGACGGATCGCACAGGCGATCGGTTAGCTTGCGTTATCCAAATGATATCCGACAATACGAGCACCAATATCAGCCGATCTCGGGCGATACTCGGTGCTAGCGGACGTACCATATCGGCGAATAAGACATGCATTAATAAAACTCAATAATTACATTATAAGTTGTAGGGACGTTAGGCTTAATTATTTATAAATCCTTTTCAAAAGTATTGATGATTTTCATTCTTAAGCGTGTCGATATTATATTTTTATAAGTGACTTTCAACATTCCAAAGTTTTATGTGTAAATCTAGTCCGGTCTCTAGTCGAGTCAGTGTTCGCTCTCAATTATTATTTTTCCGTCATAGTGCCAAATCAGAACAGTTCCGATTATACAACAACGCTCTCTTTTTGGGACACATTCTTTAAGCCGACGACAGAAAATTTTTTTCCCGCACGGTCTTCAATTAATTATCTCACTCGAGAACTTATATGTAATTCAACCTCGATAATCCAAACCCCTACTTATACATATTTCGTCGATATTACATTTACTCGTCAAAGCAATTCTTATCACACACTAAATATATTTATTTAAGCCCCGAGGAGCTTTTTTTAGATACAACAACATGTTATTTAATTGTCTGTCGGTGATCTTAACTATTACTAGTTACACAGGTCACCGACTTAATAAATCAGTATTTACTTTAGAATACAGGAAATCAAGAGGATCGATCGGGATTTCATTAATATTATTCCCAGTCATAATCCTATTACGGGGAATAAATTCTGGATTATCGTAATAGTTCCGAGTGTAGCAGTTTCCTTATAGTTTTTTGTGCCAACGATGACATTTCTCATTGGACACTTTTATAAAAAAAAAACCACGGTCAATATACAAAAAGCCTTATAATATTAAAAAATTTTGGTTTTTTTGTGTGAACTTCATACATACATATATAAATAATAAATAGTGCTTAATGTCGCGCTTTCAGTATTTATAATTGTTGCGTAGGTGTTGTTGACAAAATATAATATCACATTTCGAACTGGTTGTGAAAATATAAGAGTGAATATTAACATTTACCAACAGACAAAAATGTGCTTTTTTTGTATTATTAAAAAATTGTGGCGTGGAATATTTTCTCAGACCAGTTGAATTATACACTCGGTAGAAACAGATTATTATTACTTTGTGTTGCTCACCCACGATAAATGTATTTGTATATTGTTAAGTATTTAGAGTTTGTATTTGAATTGAAATTAGACTTTAAGCATATTTGACAGCAATAAATGTACTTAACTGTAGTCATATAATAATACTATTTATTATACATATAAATATAATAAATATACATTTACTAAACTACTATTCTATAATGTTTCTACACATAATATTGTTCTTAATCGAATTAAGTATATATATTTTTGTAATATAATGTTGATAAATATTCTGTGCGAGGGCAAAACTTTTTTTAAATCAAACTAATCGGCGGCGGCGACGGGTGAGATTTGCGGAATACGCGTGCAATGTTGTTAAATATTCGATGAGCAATAAATCTCGCACACTCACCACGATGCTGTTTTTAATAAAGTATATTGAAATAATTGAAGCGCAGTTTTTTTCATACAAGATTCCAGTGTAACGGCGCTATTGTTGAGCATGCTCCATAACTTCACCCCGAGCAAATGTTTTACTAATGTAACCGATTGTAAACTATTAAGTCAAAGTCATACAATGTAGTATTTATTTAGTCCCGTAGCCTCTAGTCATTGTTACATTGAATATAGATTTTTTAAGAGCGCTAAACATGTAACATTAGCGTAACATGCCTTGTAGTATTTTTTCTTTTACTATCATAATTTGACTCACAACATTATTTTATTAACTACTGAAACGTTGGTTTGTGTTATATTGTATTACTGTAACTGCAAAACTATTTTTTTGATATTTTTCACATTTGTGATTTCTGTAGTTGAACTTTTCATATTATTGTACAATTGAATACGAGCTTTTTTTTTCGTAGATCGACGCGTATTGGGTTTCAAAACATTCACAGAAATTACATTAAGATGGAGTTTAAGGAAGTTTAGAGTACTTTTACGCAAGTTTTCCCATCAAATTCGTCAATTATATTATTAAAACGGTTATATTTTAATTAATACCTTCATTTCCGTAACTACGAACTCAACATTGACCTGTTTTAGGTGAAATTTTATTCAGAAAATAAAATTGGACATAGAAAAAAATAAGAAAACACATGAGAAAATTATATATGGGAATAATGATTAAGAATTTAAGTTAAATTGGAATGATTTAAACAGATATCAAAATGTAATAAATGCATATGCGATATTACTTATTATTCCATACATTATTAATAAATCCTTTTTATCAAATAATAATCATAATGAGCAGTATTTTCTATTTTTTTTATAATAAAAAAAATGACATCTCAATCAATAGAGTTTGTGGTTATGAAACTGAACGCCTCAATTGTAGTATAATTATTTTTATGTAATGGCTTAATTATATTATACTCTATTTCAATAATGTGCACAGTTAAAGTCAAACTTCAGGCACACGCAGAGATGAACCAACATAAATTTAAAAAAAATTATTGTATAATTCAAAGGTATAATTATCCATTGCATTAAAGAAAGATAAATAAAAGTTATTCTAAACTCTCGGAAAGTCCATTTATATGTGAGTCGTGTGAATTATTTTTGATGCCCATTTTGACATTTCCGGAGCACTTCTAAATAAAATGAACATAATTTAATTTCCGAATTGTTGCACATACATTCTGCTTACCCTTCTCTGTAAACCTACAGGAATCATCTGTTTTGTGTGTGTGTGTTTTAATTTGTATGTGATGAATCGCTTAATCTAGTCAAAAAAAAAAAAAAAAGTGACATTATTGTCGATTAGCATTTCTTTTCAATTTGATTTACATTCCAAATCGACATTAATAAATTATGAATAATCCTAGTATTTAAAAAATCAATATGGATATTTTATAAATGTGGTAGTTACATATTATAATTATTCACTGTAAAATGTATATGTGTCATACTTGAATCGATTGTGTATTTTTAAATGTGTAATAAATAAAAAGTGCTCATAAAACAATCGATATAAAGATGGCATCTGAACATTTGTATGAATATTGAGTGACAGACACGCGCATGCACATGCAAATAAAGTGGTGACAATTCATATTTATAATGTTCAGATAGACATTGGTTTAATTCAGTAGATGCACACTGGTTGGTAGTGACTGATGTAATTTAGTATTTAAGCTGAGTTTCATACGAACAGAGATTATTATACAATGAAAGTCGACATAGAGTAGTGATAAAATTTAGTTGATGACAATATATTCAACATTCATATTATATTTTATGCATGAGAACAATAGTGCACCCGAATTTACACTGGAAATTGTTTTTATCATTTGATTTAGCTCGTATAAACGACAATTTCCACTGTGAATAATGTTAGCAACAGGATTTTATCACTCTCCATTGTATGAAGCGTAATGTTGGAATTAGTGATTTATGGATACAATTTAAATATACATATTGAGAAAATTTATAATGTTGTTTTATTATTTAGTGTTTTATTACCGACGCCTACAACATTCTGTCGAAGAGTTCACTTTTACTTAGCAACTGTACAAAGATATATTATTAGATTAGAATTATTAACACACGCTGTTTGTGTACATTTTTTCATTACAGTTGGCTTCGGGCATGTTTACACCGTATTTGATTTAGTCTTGATGTTTTGGATTTAGTTTCGAGTAGCGTTGATTTCTTGTGTGTGTTACATCCACATTCTGTTTGATTTTGTTACACTCCTCAGCCGATCATTGGACGACGAGCGATGAGGTAATTCACAAATACACATCGAAGGCAGTTTTTTTATAAAACAAAGGGACTAAATTCATTACTAACAAAGGCCTTGATATTTATACATATAATATATATATATTTTTAAGTATGATGAGATATTCTCAGATAGTATTTGTTTCAATTACGACACATATCAATCCTGACGAGTTAAACAATGTATTGAGAAACAGTGATCTTGTAGTCGCTAGTTTATATTTTACATCATTTTAAATAGAAAACAAAGAACAAATCTTTCAGTGCCTTATCATTTAGTTGGATTAGATCATTAGATTGATTTACATGTTTTGAAAACTTGCTTTTGTAGACATGTTTAAGGGTGAAATTATCATTTATAACTTGCAGACGGTAAGACTGCAAGAGCTACGCCTTCTATAATAATATCAATTTACTTAACCGATCGAGTTTAGACTTTATCATTAAATTTATGTGAAATACAATACCCAAGGACCTTAGGTTATTGACCCAAAAACGTATCATCTACAAATTGACAGTTCAAATATTAGTTTTCCTTTTCACATAATATATTTATAAATAAGCTTCTGATAAAGTTCAAATCAAACTGCATACTCCATTCAAACAACAAATTTAAAGTAGATACGTTTTTATGTTAATTACCAATGGAAAAAGTGTTAAGGCTCCTCCTACATATTAAAAAGAAAGAATTCTATGTTTTAAGACAGTTTCTGGAAGAAAATGTTCGGTGGCAGCTCTTTCAAATATTCGGAAGAATCCTAAATGCAATGAATTTTAGTCTCAATTGATATCATTTAATAAATATAAAAGACTTCGAAGAGTCTTCCAAACTACTCAAAGTGCCAAATGAAATGTAATTTTTAATTTGACCACCAGTCGATTAGATATTTTTGTATCTCACAAATAGAAATGAATTTATGTAGAAATGCCGATAAATAATTTTGAAAACTCTTTGATATAAAACCCCAGTTACATTATTGACAAGAAATTTGTGATAAATTCTATTCAATGTAGTGAACCAGTAGAAGACAACTGTATAAATGTTAATGATGATTTTAGACACATTCCTATCTTCCATTTCATTGTGAATTATGACCAATTATTGACAATACCAATCATGTATGTAGAAATCCTCTCTTTTATTTAATAATATTGCGTTCGGTTTGTAGGACCGGATATAATTTTATAAGATTAGCTCAGTTGTAAGACAAAACACATAATATTGTTAAATGAACTTATTTTCCAATTACATTCTGCAGTTGTATGTGTAATTTATTTTTATAAAGAATCATTTCACTTTCGAACAGTGCATGGATTTATCCACTTACAATAAATAGTGTGTATGAAAAGTGCATCGGGATCTCGAAAGAGATGCACTTTATTTGATTAGTGTGTAACGGGATTGGAAGCAATATTTCATAATGCAAAATAGTCACTAGGACAGAGTAAATTGTACAATACAATTCTCACTAGAAGAATATTTACGGTTGTAAAAACTAAATGGTGTAAACGTTTATAATCAATAATATTATAATGTTAGTGTTCATTTGTTGTTAATTGTAATATTATAATAATTTGACTAAGCAGTAGTGTGGCCTGTTAGTATGGTTTTTATAATACAATATATTTGATCGCAGTTTAGATAGCCAATTGAGGAAACACATTATTATATTATGCTTTCCTATAATACGCTACAACTGTGTGAATGACTCTAATCATATTAAAGTTTTCATTGTATCCATGCCTATCTTTTCATTACCAAACATAAGTCATGGCCGATTAATAAGCAGATTTCTCACTTCAATCCTAATCCTAATAAAACTTACAAATTTCAATGAAAATAAAATGAATCGAGAGTCTCTAATGTTAGTAATCCTGGAATAAGTGCTTGGATTCTTTCAATACAAAAGTAGATTTATAATTCATACAGGTTTTTCACTTCAAATGCATCCCTTTTCATTAAAAAAATATATTACACTAGTAATAATTTGATATGAAAAACCTGTAGTACCTAAAAATTATTACAAACCGAGTAAAAGATCAACTGGATGGACTTGCAGTGGTTTTATAGTTATAATATTTAAATAAGATGACAATTTAATGGTAAGTTTACACGGTTGAATTCCAATCAATGAGATTTATAAAGAAAAGAAGGTACAAACTCACCGAATAGTGTTTTTTCATGCCCTTGATAGTGAAACCAGAACCAAAATTGAGATTTTGATTAACAGCCGAAATCTAAAACGTTGGTGATCATTAATCAATGCCGCAAATTACTGTAGATTGAATTAAATACCTGAATTGATCGAATGAGACAGGGATTTTTAATCATCACTTGGGAAAGTGGAGAACGCAACAAACTGAAAGCCATTTTCTCTAAAATGTACACAAAAAAATGATTAATTAATCAAATTACATAAACTCTTAACTAAACTGGGCTGATATAAATTGGGGAAAGATTGTGTGACTGCAAGTAAATTTTCACTCCTCACGTACAATTATCATGCATTCATAGGTTGTGAACCTTTTTTAAAATCATTAATTAAATTAAATATATATTTGACAAGTTCCATTCATTGGCTCGAATAATTTATACAAGTTGACAATTATAGCCGAATACAGACAGACGACTCACGGAATAAATCTTAAAATTTAAAAATTACAGATTTGGTACAACAGAAAGTGAAATTAGTTCCTAGAGAAGTGACAAAAAAATGCGCGCACTGGATATTCATATATTTCCACCACATAATTATATTTATTAATAGTCAAAATCCACAAATAAAAAGGTTTGCCACATTATCTGCGTATTGCAAATCGATAATTGTAATATTCGATGCAGGTTTGATAAATAATCTGATATTTCGGCCGTTGATAACACCTGTGAAAACATCTAAATATCACGTAACCCTTGTGCGAAATTATGATTACAATACAATGTATTTCTAAACCCAAATAAATCTATAAATTTAGAGACTGTTTATTTATTTAGCACGTCATTTATTTGCAGGTGGTCTGTACGTGACAAAATAGTGTTTCATGGATTTTAGGGGCAATAAAAGTTGGCGCCTGGATATAAAAAATGACGACAAAACAAACTATCTTTTTAAAACTATCTTCTATTAAACACAATAAATACATTGCAGTTCAAACCAAAAACAATTTCCATGTTGAGTAATTAATTATTAACATTTCGTGACCATTGAGTTTGACATCTGCTTTACATAAAAAACTTTATCAATGCCCGAATCATTCATTCATCAGATTTTATTAATGAATATTTATTATAATTAACAAGCTTTCTTATTGCCTGTAATTAATTATAAAATTATATTGTTTATTTGCTAATCACAATATCGCTTTATTATTGCCAACGATTAAATTGTTACAATAATTAATATCAATAACTAAATCACATTATAATGTTCATTGATATTTTGCAGTGCACTTTGGTAATATTTTATTATTATTAGAATCTCGGGTAAACATTCAGGGGTTATCAATGTTTATTAATTTAATGTGATTGCCTATTTTGTCTGTTGATTCCAGGATAAATAAATTAAAAATATATTCATCACATAAATTGATAAATATCATCCTCAGTCAGCTTATTCTATGAATAAACCGACATTTTTAATACCATTATTGAAACTTTACAAAACAAGTATGTTAATATTTGTCCATATGTTAAAATCTCAAAATTTCTGGAAAAATTTCCATTCTTCAAGGATATGGAGCAGTCATTTAGATTAAGAGATAATCCCGGTCAATCCGGGACGATTAACAACCCTAGTTATGAGTAAAAAATATGCACTGTGAAAAAAAAACAATTAATTACTCTTCTGGTAATTTTAAATTTAATGTCATAGTGGAATAATACAAATAATGGAATAAGAATGCTATTTATTTTGACTACATATATTATTTAGAACGTAAGTAGGTACTAAAACAACTAAAAGAGATTATTAAGTACATAAATAAAATTCCGGTAATATATGTTTAAGTAGCAATCTTACGCATTAGGGCATTGGGATAACACTTTTTAGACTTGGAAGTATCTAAATGCCGCGTATAAATGAGAAAATTCGATCTTGGAAAGCGGTCAAAGGATGAAATATAATAAACGAAAAGGTATTTCACCTGATAAACGCTGTAAGTATTGTTTTTTGTGAGCCTTTGAGGAGGAAAACTTGACTTGTGTAGATATGCGTCGCAATTAGAGATGCGAAGCGAGCAAATACCAGTTTATTATTTAATCAAAAAAACAAAAATGACAGTATTATTGTATTATTCAGCTAAAATCTAAATCGTCACGTTTAGACACAAACAAAATAATGTAATAACTTTACAGTAGGTAAGCCAAGAAGCTTCCTTCGTGGATTTCTATTATGTAGTTAAAACAAGCATTATAATTTCACGAATGTGTAGAGTAAATGTCAAACTTTAAGTCACCAAAAACAGTAAGTGATATCGTACTGTAACCAATTACGGCTTTTGGGGATTAATCTCGCCTTTGGCATCTCTGACATGGTGAAAAAGTGTGACATTTTCTCTACACATTCGTGAAATAATGAATTTGAATGTGGATGATAGATAGGTTTATTCATTCTCGTTCAATTGACAAAAAAGGGTTTTCTCCTTGAGAATTTATTGTATGTCCATGTATTATTAAGAATTATATTACTTTTCGGTAATTAAATTATGAAATAAAATGTTAAGAGCACCTGACAGTGGGGGAGGCACTTTGTGTATTGTTGTATGCAAGTTAACAAACTCTGGCACAGTTCTTCGCCGACCTTCGAAGCAGCAACATTGTTACTCAGTGTCTCCGTGTTTGTTATTGTTCCCTCGTCAGCCAGTGTCTCACTAAGCCACGCCCATTAACGCAGTAAGTAAATCAGTCCACATCATTAACATATTCTCTTTTATATACACGTTTTTAAGAATTCGCCTCAAATTATTGTTACAGTTCATAGACTTGTATTTTCTTGTCGAGAGTATTTTTACATTAAAGATGGAAGTTGGAAAGAAAACTGAAACTTCAGCATTCCCGTCCACTGCCGATTTAGACAGCAATGCTTGGAACCAGGCTTATGAGAACAGAGACGGAACAGCCAGCACTATCAGCCTTCTGGATGGACTTCAACTGAAAGAGCGTTGGAACTTTGATACTTCCAACATCGCAAGTCCTCCCAGAGAGATTTCAAACGGTCCTGTACTCGGTAAGTAAATCAACGGGCTATATTTCCTAAGAACATATACAATGTGATTGTTTTAGGCGTAGGAGTCCAGGAGACACTGGAAGATATCTGGGAAGAGTTTCAGTCTAACGGTTCAGAGAGTCTGCCCACGGCTGCTACTCCGATTGCTCCGGCTTTTCGCAAACCCACCATGACTTTTCAATCTCAATCGGCCAACACATTACCTACGAGCGCTACCAACGTGCCAATAAGCAGTCAGTTTTATTATTTTATTGTCGCAATGCAAAAACTAACAATGTTTGTTTTTCAGTGGAAATACTCAGTTCGATATTGAGATCTTTGGGTATTGAGAATCCATCGGAACAAGATAAAATCTTGTTATATCGTATGTTGATACGTATGAAGCAGCAATCTCTGGTGCAAAATATTTTGCAAAACCGAGTCAACACCAACGGAGGAAACATATTGAATAATTTCAACATTCCAAGTAATCATCTTATTATTTTTATTTCATATCGTAGCTGTTGTAGTATAGGAATCTTCGCTTCTTCAGTTATTAATCCCTCATTTAACGCTCTATATAACACTTTTATTAATAATTAAAAAAATTATACCTTGTTCATTAGCCGAAGTGTATGTAAATATTTTGATAGCTTGGGCGTCCGCAGAAAATGTTCTGAGGGAGGACAAAATATTGTACCATGGCATTTTTTTTTAACCAATCAAATAGAGGAGGGGTAAGCGAAATCCCCTTGATGGGATTCCCTTATAGGGTGTTTCCCACTACTTTAGATCTACCAAGAGACTCCAGTGGACACCGTTTTTACCGGTGCCGTAGATCAAACCCGAAAGTCGCTCACAAATTCGTCACTAACCACTGAGCCACAAGGCGGCTATTTGTAATCATAAAAAATGTTTAATTAGATTTGTATTCTTCAGGCTTAAACAACAACTTGATGGCATCAAATGCTGCCGATCAGATATTGTTGCAAGAAATGTACTACCAACAAATTTTGGCTTCGGCGAATCCCGATCTTCTGAATATGAATAATCAGGCTGCTAAAGTAGCAATGCTGAATTCACAAATACTTCAAGGGCAATTCCGCCGCAGAAGACTTCCCATAGTTGTCAGTAGCGCTCGATTTGTGTTACTATTCCACAAAAAATATGATTCTCTAATAAAAATGTGTTGCAGGGTTGCGCGTTTTGCCGCAACAATGGCGAACAACCGGCCGTGTACAAGAACCACGTTCTGCGCGACTCCACCAATAAAGTCCGCTGCCCCATCCTGAGGGCGTACACTTGCCCCAATTGCTCGGCCACGGGAGATTCTGCTCACACAATCAAATACTGCCCTCTGCTAACACAAGACGGTAACTAAATACACCCCTTCTTACGCAAACTTATTTTTGTCTTCATTTATTTTTTGTTGATATAATTTACTTAAAATTATATACTGTGACTTTGTATTTACCATTGTGTGTAGTTTTACTCGATTTAGTTTGTGACAAAACTAAATATTGATGTAGAATAACTTGATAACTCAACAACTCTTTTGAGTTATGTTACACTCTTCATGAGAAGAGTTTAATTCATAACATTCATTGTTACCAATGAATAAAAAATATTATGTAAGTGCAGAGTAAATTAAAGAGAGTACTTAATATATAAAATTGTTCAATATAATAACTTGTATTAATATCGCCCGATGAGAAGTAAACAATTATATTGACCGACTAAATGATGATTTACTTTGGGTAAAATATGAATAATCAATATAAATGTGACTTTATTTGAATTTATTGCAAACTGAGGTGTGAAGGAACTTCATACGTGTTATTTTAAAAATGTAATGTAATCACTTTGTCCCGGAGAGAGTTTTGATGGAAATTAATATATATATATGTATATGTATTCCCGAGTCTTTTACATGATTTAATAATATTATCCATTTTATGAGCATTTAGAATTTCATCCAGGCTTATTTTTTATGATTTATTTGTCATTCATGTAGAGAAATTCAATTCAATTACTTGTTAGTCTGTTCAAACAATTATATTTTTCATTATTGATTCATTCAATCCCAAATTTCATGAATGTAGTTTTTTTTTTACTAATTTCAACAAATACACAAGATGCGTATTAAAATCTCGTGTATGCGTTGTATTCTCCAATAAATGTTGCAATGTTCACCTCGGTTGCTTTTAATTTGAGTGAATAGCCATTAATTTCTCGCACTTTTATTCCACGATGAATTTATTCCAAAATACTAGTTTTGTGGTTGTCAAATTTTCATGTGTTTAATACATTTTATTTTATTCATATATATTTTTTTTATATACAACGGGAAAAGAAATCAAACTGATTAAGTTACATTTTTAGATTATTATTTTCACTGTACAGATTGTTGTTGATAATTCACTAATATATTATGTCTCAATAATTCTTCGTTGAATTGTCTATTGAAGTATGAAACGGGCGGGCGTTTCGCAAAACTCGTCCATTTTACTTATCATTTTTTTTTTCTTCAAATTACCACTGAATAAAATCATAATATTTTATTGTTACAAATGTATAATTAAGTTTCATTATTATTTTATATTAAGTTAACCAACATTCTATTGTTATAGAATGGTTTTAATATTCAATAAGTTTTTCTGTTAAAGCAACAAAATGTAATAATTTTTGTAAGCTTGAGTAAAATAAAGATCTTATTCCAATAATTTGTTTTTACTGCACAGTAGTGCACAATAAATTGGGGTGAATAGAGACAATGGAGGAGTAGAAATTATTTGATACCAAACACTTTATAATGGTATTCTCAAATTGATGACATGTTTTAAATAGTTCTATCTTGTTTGATGAATATATAGAGTAAATGTCAGACTTTTGACAAGAGCAGAGGTGAATTACCTACCCGCAAACAGCTGTGATTGGTGATATTTTAACATAAGTTTTTCCATGTGGGCAATTATGGCCTTTAGTGGGTTATTTTGCTTCTTAAGCAAATGTGACATTTGCTTTACACATTCATGAAATAACTTGATGGGCAAATACTGGGTTTTAAATCCATTAAGATACGATTATATTTCAACCTGAAGGTTATTTATGTGTATTTTTGTAATCTTGATTAAAATAAAGATTCAATTATTCCAATACTTTATTTCAATTTGTTTTTATTTTTTTATTAGTTGGCTTTCGCTTGCACACTCGGCAGATTAAATATGTTGTTGAAATAAGAATGAGTAAAGGCAAGAAAACAAACACAAATATTACATCTAATAATAAGACTTGAACACGGGTCAGTAACGGAGGGTTGAAATGCTTTGCTCCGTTGGTTCTTATCACATATTCCATGTAATAATTGAGAGCATCTCTTGGCGGGATTGGTCTATCGTTGAATAAAGCTTGCAATTGTTTAGCCGCTTTGCTGTATCTGCAATAATGAGATTTTTGTTTAGTATTTCATGATTAACTATGAATTTATTCAACTCACTTGTTGTTTTCCATCATTTCGGTGATCGCCCATACAATTGATGTTTCTGTCAGATTAGAAAAACTTAAAGTTATGCTTGTTCCTCGTAATTCAGCACTTCTAGCATTATTTTGCTGATCTCCAAAGACGGGGATATTGAGAGTCGGTACTCCAAAATGTGCTGCTTCTATTGTGCTGAGAAGTCCACTGTGTGATATGAATAACTTCACATTTTTATGTGCTAAAATAAGTACATAGTATGTAATTATTTGATAATCAAAAAGGTAGACTTAAAATACCATATTCTACTGTAGAATTTAAATGCATACAAATGCAAAAAAAGGCTATAAATATGTTATTATCAGTTAATAAATACTATCAATTTTGAGAAATTAAATATCTGGCTGAATTTTGAATATATTTAAACAAATCTTGGGGTGAATGTTAAAAAATGCATGCACATAAAGATTAATTCCATAGTTTATTCTTCTTTGGTTTGAAAATATGTATATATGAATTTCAATAAGGAGTAAAGATGAATTTGTTTCTCTTACCTAAAATACCAGTTTGAGGCATCCATTTTTTAATATAAACATTGTCAGATTTTTCCTTCAGTTTATCTTCGAATTTCCACAAAACGGGGTAATTTATTTTACTCAATGAATTTGTGATTACTTTTCTAAGTGAAGCATCCATTGTCGAGGTCTTCAAATTACTACCCAAACTGAAGTAAATAACTCCGTTCTTGGCATTATCCAGGATATTTTGCAAATCCTTTAAAAATTTTCAATTAAAAAAATTGATCATTGGGAAAAAAATGTGTTTGATAAAATAAATATTACTTGCGGTAATGGTTCAACTTCCCCAATATGATAACCGCCAATTTCCACGGCGTTGGGCAAAAGTGGCCGAGGATAGTTTAAAGAAGGGTGACTGTTAATCAATGTCAATGCAATTGAATCGCCTAAATTATCATATTTCACTTTAGAAGCCTCGACTGGAAATAACTTCTCATATTGAGATGCTTGAACTGGAGACATTAAGAAACTGAAATTCGATTAATTTGATTTTGTGATAATTTTTTTATTATTTTATAGAATATACTTACCTTGAAATGATAATTTCCGATAAGTAAGATGCTGAATTTTTTGCCCTTTGTAAAAAGGACATGCGATTGTCGAAGGGTGCAAGCATGTTGGGAACGGTGGCTGGTAAAATTGGATTTCCTGTAATCTCAGTCAAGGTGGACATCATCGGCAAAGATGATATCATTATCGCTGGACAGTCAAATTTAACTGCTAATCTATAAAAATTAACTACAGTCAGAACCGGAACATCTCGATAATCCAAACAACCCTGATATTAATCTTGTTTAGAATGGATATTAAATTAAGGGATAAAGCTAAATACTACCTGCAAAAGCAATTCCTTCTAAAATTGTGTGTATAATTATTTTTTTATATACGCCCTGAGGGACTTTTTGGGAACGTTATTTCAAATTATGTTTTTTTATACACAACAACGTGTTAAATTCATTGTCTGTCGGTGATCTTAACTATTACTAGTTACACAGGTCACCGACTTAATAATCAGTATTTATCTTACAATACAGGAAATCAGAGTAAACCTGGATCAAGATGAATAATTGGATTCTGCCAATCATAAAAACTGATCAAAGCGAGATTTGAACCCATGACCACAGTATTTGTAGCCACATGCCTTATATCTTGAGCTATTACGCTGGTTATCGTTATAATATGGATTATTCATAGTTTTGGGTGTTCGGATTATTAAGGCTGTAAATTTGGTATGAATAAAATACTTACCCGAGAAGAGCTTCATTTAAAAAATATTCAATCACAACCAAATCGAAACTGGACGAGTCCAAAAGTGTTTTTAGTTGATCGTTTTTCATAAACGTGGTCAACATTTTTGGTACAAATATTTGAGTGAAATTGATAGTCTCTTTTATAATACTCTTGTTTTCGAAATCAAATCCAATGTTCATGCTGTCTAAATATCAATTATCATTATAACCAACTATTTTATTATTTATTTACACACAATACACACCCTTTATATTTGCCACTTCAGGAATAACGATTTCTGTATAATTAACACCGGACGAAGGAAATGGGGTAACAAATGTAACATCATGGCCATTTTTATGAAGAATATCAGCCGCCGCTTTACCTAAATTATTGTGACTCTGAACAGGAGCCGAGACCGTAATTAAAATCTTATATGACGACACATTCCAAAAACAGCATGTTAAAAATATGATTTGAAACAACATTTTTAAACACTTGTTCAACATGCGAGATATTTTCTAAAACTGATTAGACTTTGACTTTTTCAGTTATCATTTTTATTTAAGATAAGATTACATAGTCTTGAGTTTTTGATGTGGCTTCAATAATTTGTATAATTTATACAATGCAAATATCACAAGCAAACAAAGGAACATTGGTAATATTACAAATACAGTTATCACATCGATGAGTAGTTCTTGAAATAGTCCGATTCGGGGCGGTGTCAAGTGCGGCGCTCCTTTAGTTCTAATAACATGCTCGGCATAGTGAAGGACTAAGTTTTGCGGGGGCACAGCTCTGTCTAAAAAGAGACTCTGTAACTCTTTCGCTTTCAATTTGTACCTATAAATCAATTAAAATAATATCATATTAAATACAAGCATTTTTCAAACATTAAAAACAACAACACATTTGTATAGAAATGACAGTGTGGATTTTTTTTAATACTCTCTTTTCTTTTGAGTAATTTGATTTTGTTTATTTAATAATTTATCATGGAAATGTCAAACTTTACCGCAAAGTAGTAATTAAATATTGCATTACTCATACTATAGACCAATAAATTGGGGTGAATAGAGACATGAGCACCCACAGCAAATTTTTTTGGTTGCGCAAAATAATGTACCATGGCATTTTTATTAATTAATCAATCCAGGGGGGCAAGTGACAGTCCCCTCCTTTTCCCCCCTGCTAGCGACCATTAATAGAGACAATATAAGTGTGGAAATAATTATTTGATTCCAATCACTTTCTCTAAACTCCCCATAATAACGGTATTCTCAAATTGATGACATGTAATTGATAATTCTACCTTGTTTGATGAATGTGTACAGATAATGTTGAACTTTAGACAAGCGCAGAGGTGAACAAACTTACCACTGATTACCACTGATACCAGTGATTAGTGATATTGGCTGTGATTAGTGATATTGTAATATTAGTTTTTCTGTGTGACCAATTATGGCCTTTAGTAGATTATTTAGCCTCTAAGCAAGTATGACATTTACTTTACACATTCATAAAATAATTTAAGACGGGCAAATACCGGGTTTAAAATCCATTAAGTTTGCAACCCGGTGGCTATTTTTATTAAAAATTATAATGAATGCTTTCAACTCTCTGTTTTGTTTAACAGATTTAAAAATGAAATGCAGCCATGTTGTTAAATTAGTATAGTTACTTTTTATTGTACAAAACTTCTTGAATAGCTTGACTCAACGATGTCTCTGTTAAATTGTCTATTTTAACCATAACTCCTATTCCTCTTTCAGCAATTCCTCGAGCATTGTAAGCTTGATCACCAATCACAGGAATCGCGACTATCGGAACCCCAAAGTGTGTCGCTTCTATGGCACTTAATAATCCCGCGTGTGAAATGAATAACTTTGTATTCGGGTGAGCTGCAAATATTACACACACACACTTCAATTATGATAAACAATGTCTTCTAAAGAAGTTAAAATATTCTAAATTATTTATCGATATCATTGGTCCAAATCTGATGGTTATAATAATTGATTGTATATGATATAATAATAATTGATCTTGTTTTTTTTATTTCCTTATGAGGCAATAGTGATTCGGCTATTGCTGTAAACATTTCAGAGGGCTATGGCTCTGACAAGTCTGTCGGTGTCAATAGTGTTACTGTTTTATTTTATCCCAATACATACTGTATAATATAAATTAGTTAACTATTATATTTCCACCTAGTGGAAGAAAATTTTGTGATTGTGTTGCCATATAATAAATTCTTTTAAAATATTTTTAACTTCTTTCGGAGACAAGTTTTTATTAAGTAACGGATTACTAATTCAAATTATAATAAATACCCAATATGCTTTTTTGTGGTAGCCATTTCTTGATAATAACATTGGGAGGCAGGTTTTTCAAAATTTCTTCGTATTTCCATATAAAAGTTGTATTTATTTTGCTTAATGTGCCAATTATTGTTTTGATAATGTTTGTATTTAAATTGGCCGTTTTGACATTACTTCCCATACTGAAATAAACCACACCGTTCTCCGCTGAGTCCATTATTTCCTCCAAATCCTTAAACATACATAACATCAATTACGAATTCATCATTTCATTGATATGAATTCACTAACTTTAGGTAGCGGTTTCACATTATAAACATGAAAACCGCCAACGTATACTGCATTTGAATATAAAAGACGTGACACTCCTAATGTCGGGTGACTGTTGATGAAAGTCAAACTTATCCGCTTATTTAAATCTGTATATTTCACTTTGGACGCCTCTTCGGGGAAATATTTCTTATATAAAGCTTCCTGGACAGGATTGTGCATTAACCTAAAAATATATCCTCAAATACACGATTGAAAACAAAATTATTTAACCGGTGGATTTGCTTTTTTAACATTCATCGCAAGATTTGATTTAAAGAAATTTTTCTTTAAATCAAATCTTAAGCAATGAATATATTTATATTCATTGCAAAAATTTTACCATATAAATAGATTTTCAACGATACAGATAAATGAATTGAAGCTCCTTTCTATGAAATTCATATTCTTGAGAAAAGACAAATGCGAATTTGGGTTTGTCGCTGGCGAAACCGGATTATTTGTAAGTTGAGCCACAGCAGTTATGGGTGATTTGGAAGAAATTAAAATAATTGGGCAATCAAAGCGAACAGACAACCTGGAAATAACAAACTCCATTAATCAAAATGTACATTGTGATAATCCGAACAACCCTGAGGTATATTTTTTAATTCAATTGAGTAAAAGCATAATTTTATAGCATCAAAATGGAGGCCGAATAAATAAATGTTTTGATAATTAAATATTAAAAGAATAACTATATATTAAAGACACTTTTCTTTGAATTGGGTATAAATCCAGGGCATTATTATTTGTATATTTTATTTACCCGAATAAAGCATCATTGAAATAATAATCAATAACCACCAAATCAAACTTGGCTCCGTCCATCATTCTTTCAACCTGCGGATTCTCCAATATGTACTCGATCATTTTAGAAAAACTCTTTTTAACCATATTGGTGATGTCGGCGATTGTTTTGAAAATCGACTGAGTGTCCATCGATGTGATGTTGAATTGTTTTGAAACTGAAATAATAAGTTTGTTTTTTTAAATGTGAATGGGTGTATATAATAATTAATATTTTCAATCTCACCGTTCTGTGTCAATATTTCCGATATAACAATATTTGTATAATTGTTGTGGCCCGGTGAAAAAGGCCCGATGTATGTAATCTGTCAATGTATCAAAATGTTGTATTGCTACTGTAGAAATAGAATTGATTTGAATTTATATAAATATATTAAGATGAGTGAGTGACAATTAGTGTTGCCTCTGTCAAACTCATCTGCTTGGTCCGCTATCTTGATATTTATCAACATTCTAATATTGGTGGCGTCGTTTTATCCCCTTACCGCATGGAGGGTCAGATTTGGCCAAAAACTTTAACGCAATTTTAAATTCATTTCAAGTATATTTATAAATAAACTGAATATTGTATTGTATTCCAAATTTAGATGGCTTTCTAATGATGTAATTATAAAAATGCAAAAATAAATATATACTTAATTAGAGCCGGTCAAAGTATAACAGGCGAGGGTATCGAAATTTGCCTACTTTCGAAGGTTTTTTCTCTAAACTCATTAAATTGACAACAGAAATATTCATAGAAAATTAAAATTGAATATAATAGTTGTTTGGTTGGTTTTGAGCTATTTGTCGTCATTATATTTGAGGTTGAAAACACATCCAAATGCACTTTTTCGGCATACAAAGTTCAAAATATTGTTTTTAAATAAATTAGAATTTGCAATATTACCATTTTTTTTTTATTTTGTAATATTTTTACAAAACAAAAAAAAATTACCTCCCCTCCTCTAAAAATATTCTCAATTATTTAAAGTAATTTTTTTTGTGAATATGTACAGAAATAAATCATAATAAACAAATAAATAATATGTGCGTGGCGTTTTTTCGACTTTCGTTCTCAATAAAATCGGAAATAATTTTTAATAATTTTTCCCGGGCATTCATCATCCATAACATCAAAAAAAATCGGAGATCTCATACGGTAAGTGGTTAAACTATTCTCAGTTAATTCATGTATGTTAAATAAATAAGCTTCTAATAAATAGATACTGCATATTTATATTAATTGACTGACCTCATTTCCGTTTCCATGTAAAATATCAGCCACAGCAACGGCCAAGTTGTGATGACTGGCGACGGGAGCTGAACATATCACCAACACTTTATAAGCAGAAGCTCTCAATGCCAAAGAACAGAATATAAGGAGAACTATTCTGGACATGTTCTAACTTAAAGCAGTAACAGACTAATGACCGGTTAATTGTTCACGACTGATAGTTTGGTTAAATATTGACTGTCGAGGCACAGAAATGCAATGAAAGATGGTGTCAGTATCTTATCAAAGTGTACTTCAATTAAAATCATTGTTATCTCTTAACAGACGATGATTGCACAATTTTAAAACTCCTAGTTTAATGCACACACGATGACTTTACTAAATCAAGACCAAATAAATTATTTACATTAACAATGTTACAATTACAGATTGTGTGCGAAAATATTTTAAATGCTGCACAATAAAGACAAATATTTAATATTCTTTATTAGTTTATAAAAAATGTGTAGAGTAAGAGTAAACATTTCGATTTAAAATTAAAATATAAATAAAACAATATATTGTTGAAATTGGTTTATTTGAGAGAATAAAATAAATGCATATTATTTTTCAGTCGCTGCAGCCAACTTTTATAAAAAACAATAATAATTATTATTAGTCTTAAATGATTGAATATTTCTAGTATTTCGCTTAGAAATTATAATAAAATAAATGTTTGAAAAAACAAACTTGTCTAGAGTTGAGGATGCTTATTTGGTTGGTCTTCGAGTCGGCTCCGATGCGGTGGGCGGAGGCGGAGGACCCCGCTTCTCGAGTTCTTCTAGATAAAGCTGTATCATGGTCTTCCTCTCGTCGGCGATGTGTTCCAGAACCAAATACCTATAAATCAAGGTGAAAGTTAATAAACGATAACAATATTAGTTGAAGAATGCAATATTACCTGGCGTCCTGACTGAGAATGTCTTCGATCTCGTTGAAGTGACTCGGCTGTTCCTTCACCGTCGATAAGGATCGATGAGTGAGAGCGCGAGTCTCTTGGAGAAGAGCTCGGAATTGTAATTTAGCCGAGGCTGTCTTATCTTTAATATACTCCCTGAATTCTCGTTCGCACTGTCGATAAAACACCACATGATAATATTTAATAAATCAATTTAATTGTTAATTTTTACCTTGTCCGAGCTGGAGAATTTGGTATACCGAGGATCCTCTTTGACTAGTTTGCGTACGTCTCTCCAGACACTGGTTAGTGACACTTTCTGCGAGCCCAGTTCATCCAGCATCTCCCGGAACTTGTCCCGCCTCTTCATGTTCAGTGCTGAAGTGTGCGTCGTGAACAGGCGTTCTTTGTCCTCTTTAGACAACAAGTCGGCAAGTTGATAACGATGATCCTTCTTCAGCTGCTTCTTCGCTTCTCTCCATCCCAATTCCGGATTACGCACCAAATCAGCCAGCAGAGCATTGAAATGCTAAAAAAAAAATATTATCAATATTGTCTTTTTGCACAGCTTAAAGATTTTTTTTTACCTGAATGGCTTCATCTCTTTTGTGGAATTCCCGTTCCTTGTCTCGATCCCTCATCGATGTAGCTAATGCTCGTTGAACCTCTCGTTCCCTCTCCTTGATGGAAGCTTCTTCTCGGGCAGCTTTCTCCTTCGCCGCTTTGTCTTTTGCCATTTCATCGTCTTCCGAATGCATTTCCTCATCCTTAATAAAATCATTATTATTTATTTATCATGTTAATTAATTGTGTGATCTTAACTATTACTAGTTACACAGGTCACTGATTTAATAATCAGTATTTAACTTACTTTTATTCCGTGACGCCTTCCCTATTGGCAGGAGTCCCTTTATAAGAGGTTGGCCAGGCCACCTTTACGGGAGAATATAGTAGAGATGGTTTCCCAGGCCACCACACAGCAATGAGTACTTAAGATCTAGTTTGCTAAGCTAGATCTACCAAGTGACTCCGGTGCCGTGAATCGAACCCGGGAGTCTTCACTCACGAATCCGTTACACTAACCACTCGGCCACAAGGCGGCTCGTATTTACCTTACAATACAGGAAATCAGAGTAAACCTGGATCAAGACGATCGATCGGGATTTTATTAATATTATACCTGATCTCCCAGTCGTAATAACTGATCATATCATTTTTTTTTTTTTATTGAGCGGGATTTGAACCCATGACCACAGAATTTGTAGCCATGCGACTTATCCCTAAGCTATTATTGGGAGTGCAAGGTTAAAAATTATTTTTGATATATATTTTTGATTTTTTTTTTTTTTTTTTGATTTTTTGATGATTTTCTTTGATTTTTGACCACAAATTTCAAATATAATCAATAAAACAAATTGTAAAATGTGTATGTAATAAAAATAATTTTTATCCACCCCTTAAACAGTTTTAATTTAAAAATAATAAATATTTATTAAAAAGGTCAAACAAACCTCGCTCTCCTTCATGCTGCTTTCCTTTCTTTCGCGTTCTTTGGAGCTCTCCCTGTCTTTGTCCTTTTCCTTGTGTTTCTCCCGAACTTTATCGTCTCTATCCCGATCCCTATCCTTGTCTTTCTTATCCTTCTTGCTGCTTCGCGACTCGCGCTCTTCATTAAAACGATAAATTATAACACTATTCTAAATTTAAAATACAACAACAAACCTTTGTCTTTTTCCCTGCGTCGCTCCTCTTTCAACATCTTCAAGAAGTCTCTGAAATAATCTTCACGCAGAGCGGAGCCGTCGACGGCTTTGTACCGAGGATCGGCGTCGCATTTCTTTTTCACTTCGGGCCACCTGGAGTGTCTGTCGATTTCTTTACATTCTCTAAGCAGAGCATAGAAGTCTTTCTTTATCTGTCGTGTGAGAAAGACGACGTGAAGGAGCGCCAGGAGCAATAAAAAAAGAAAAAACAATATATTACAAACGTGTTCGTGGACTGTAACGTCACTTAATAAATAAATAGCACGGTGTACGCTAAACTATGGGAACTTGACGTGAATAATAATTTACTGACAGAAACACCGAATCAAACAACACTGAAAAACATTAAAATTGTATATTAGGCTGAAATTTAATAAAATAACAGATAAAACATTGAACCTGAAAATAAATCATTAATGAGTATTACAATTTTAATATTTATTTGTACATGTACATCAATTATTTTTAACACTAAAAATCAATTCCGATTCATTAATTTTGGGCTCGAACCAAAATGATACTGACAAAAAAAAATTACACATTCTTTTAATTGAAATATATTAACAATACAAAGTTTTTTGATACAAGTATAAACATTTAAATTACAATATTGAATTTCAATTTGAACACATTTTATCGATGGATCATTTCCGGAATCGAACCGAAACTTTCGATATGAGTAAAACAATCGAATAAATAAATAATTTTCATTCATGCTATTTTTAAAAAGCTCTAAAAAATACTGAGAGACTTTATTATTAACAAAATTTTTATTATTAATTAAAATTATATTTGATGTTCACATTTTGTGACACAGTAAAAGCAGAGTATTATTATATTAAAAAATATTCCTTGAATATTGTGAATGGGGTGAATAGGGACACTTTTATGAACATTGAATGAAAGAAATTTGATGAAAAAAAAATTGTCGTCGAACATTAGTGTATATTTCAATATATGAAAACAATATGCATGACATTTTATGGGTATAAGTTCATTGGTTGGCGATTATGATCATTGGTTGAGATGGTTTCCCAGGCCACACACAGTGACGAATCCTCGATCTAATGACCGAAAATCCAGGCATACATTTAAAAAAATTAACTGAACGGAAAGGAATCAACTCGATTATTAAGTGTCCATATTTACTCCATTATGCTAAAAGATGTTAGAATAATACAAAGCTTTTACTAGCATCGGACACATCCATCATCGAGCACTCCACCTGTTAAATACCTGACATTCAATCAATTTAAATTAGGTGAGGAAGATCGATGCTGCAGGCATCATGATCATACATTACGGAGAATGCTCCAAAGATCAATTGGTATCTCTTAAATAGTGAGTAAAGCCACTGGGCAGTCGGGAAAGGTGCGGTCATCGTCGTCGGCGCTGAAGCGACACAGGAGGCAAGTGGAGGGACCACCAAATAACCTGCCTGAGGAAACTGTTCATCTTAGCAAAATCATCGCTCGTTTCATTAATATTACATAAGTGTACTAAACAATGACTTTGCAAAGAACAACAAAAAGTAATGAATGAATCAAATATCACTTAAAACTAATTAATATGTGTGCACTTTACACCATCTTAATTTTTTAATAATACTTAAACCAAGTAAAATGCATTCACTTTTTTAAAATTTAAAATACTAAACACAAATTCTGTATATTTAATTTAAAGATATATTGTGTTTATACCAAGTTCTGAAAGAAACGCACATGATAATTAAGAGTGCTCCTCGTAATGTCCGAATCGACAGGAGCTAAACATATCTAATAAAAACATCAATAAATACAATGGTAGATCGTCCATTATGAGAATGTTAGAAAGTGGCATGTATTGTTTGTCTTCCGCCTGAAATGAGAAAGTGATGTTGCGAAAAGGACATACCTGATCTCTCTTCTGCGCTTTTTCCTCCTTTTCTCTCTTGCGCACCTCCACAATGAACTCATTGAACAGTCCTTCACGCTCGCGCATTTTGTCCATACCTTTGAAACGGTCGTCCTTGGCGTACTTGGCAGCAAAGTCGGAGAAGGAAGATCTGGTGAAAGAACTAACATTTATTATAAAGTCGTCAGATTGCAATGTTTCTTGCAACTTACTTGCTATGCAATTTCGCTTCTTCCAACAGAGCGCGGAAGTCGTCTTTCTTCTGTCTTAATCGGTTACGCTTCTCTTTGCGTTCCTCCTCGGCTCGCTCCCTCACGTACTTGTCAAATACCTGAATACAATGATTAATTAGCAAATTAATGACTGACCATTACCGCAAATAAGAATGCTAGACAACTGGATGATAAATATCAAGATTGCTCCATCATTTTGATATATAACATCCAGTTGTCCGGTCTTCCAATATCGGTACCTGTTTTCTTTCTTTGGATGTTAAAAGTAAATATCGAGAATCAAACACAATCTTGTGCAGTTCTTTCTCCCACGTTGAAAAGGCGGAAACCTACAATTGAATATAATAATTATTGAAAAATTACAAATTATATTTTATTTATAACAAACCTCTTTTTCAGCGAGCATTTCTCTGAAACTCTTAATACGTGTCTCTAGAGGCACCATCGCTCTTTCACGAGCGGCTCTAACTTCAGCCTCGATGGCCGCTTCCTTGCTGGAATCCACTGTGATCGAAGCCTTTTTCTCCGGAACTAAATAAAAAAATTAAATTAATCATTGCAAATTGATTCAAAAACATACACATACCTTTAAGCGGTTCGATTTTTGTCTTTTTAGCAGAAGAAGCTCCGTCGTTTTCACCTTCTGAATTCTCAGATTCAGATTCAGATCCTTGACCCGAAGCTGTTCTCTTTGTGCCGGCAGCTTGTTGACCACTGATGGCTGCGGCCTGAGATGCTGCTGAAGCGGCAGCCGTCTGATGATTAATAAAAAATTAATATAATCATAAACAAAATAATATGATTAAAAAAAATACCTGGTTATCAGCTAATACGTCTGGAGGATTGCTAACAGCTTTGTCCACATCAAGACGACCAATCAACTGATCCGGTCTTTCCCATACAGATAAATGAGCTGTAGGATTGTAGAAGAACACTCGTCCATCGCCCGTCCAAACAACACACCTTCAAACGCAGATAAATTAATAACTTTACAAATTATAAACATTAGAAATTCATACCATGGTGTTCCGGATATTGGAGTACTGGAAACTGGCCTCGACTTGTCTTGTGGCTTGGCAGGTTCTTTTGGTTGTTGACCGTCATCAATCTTTGTATCGTCTTTCACTTTAGCAGACTTAGCTTCATCTTTAACCCCATTCATTTCTATCAAAATCATAAATTATATGAATATACTATAATAAATTATATAATTGCAGTACAAACCAGCTGGCTTTAAATCCGTAGTGCCCGGAGGTCCATTCATAATGCTATTTTGAAAAGCGGAAGTATTTTTGTCCAAATCCATGACCCCGTTTCCTGGTATTCCCTGTACCACACACACCATTAAATAATATTCTCGGAGATTATATAATAAAAAATACTTACACCAATACCGGGACCGGTTGCAATAGGAGTGGCCTGAAGCATTCCTGGGTTTGTACCTGGCGGAGCAGTGTTTATCGCCGCTGCCTTGAAAGCTATAAATAATAAACATTATTAAACAATTAATTAAATATCGGCTTTATTGATCTGGTAATAATGGTACCATCCAAATCTTTTAATGGTTGCGGTTTCTCCCATACACTTTCTTGTTTCTTAGCATTATAGTAATAAGTTCTGCCGTCTGGAGCTCTGTGAGATGTCCACTCGGCAGCACGAGCCACCAAATCTAGCGGAGGTTGCTACAATAAACATATTCATTATTGAATTGTTCTTATATGCAGAACAAACATACATATGTGTGTATTTGTATACCTGTTGGGGCATTCCTTGCATTCCAGGCCATTGAGGAGGCCATTGCGGGGGCCACTGACCAAAACCTGGTGGAGGTAAGGAATATTGACCAGGATCATTTTTATTTCCTTTAAAATAATTCAAATTATTTAAATTTTATCTTATAACACATCTCTTCAAACAAATTATTTTATATCGAGAATTCTTTAGTGTAAATGTTGTATGAACAGCTAAGTAATAAGATAAGTATTGGCAGCATCTGATATTATACCTTGTGGAGGAGCTTGGTTATTGGCATTAAATTGAGAATTATCTCCTTCTCCTTCTTCACCGGATTTATTGACAGCACCGTCTTCATTACCTTGACCTTAGTTTTTAGCACACAATAATTAACGATATATTTAATAAATATAATATACTCAACATGTTTTGTACTTGCCATCAATTTTATTATTTGATCCCTGATTACCTCCCATAAATCCAGTGTTCGGTCCCATGGGTCCCATAGGTCCCATATGACCACCGGGCCCCATTGGACCTCCTGGCCCCATCGGCCCGTTTTGATTCATGGATGAATTTTGTCCCATCGGTCCACTTTGATTGGCCATTTGATTCTGAGCCATGGCTTCTACCTCGCTTTGGGTGATAACTTTAACATGCGGTCCTTCTTGAGGTCGAGTCCAGGTAGTTTCTCTCGTCCGAGCGTGATAAAAGTAAGACTTGCCTTCTTCCGTTTTGGTTTCAACCCATAATTCTTGAGGAGGCTGAAAAATTCAAGTCGAGATTAGCAATATTACAAACATTTCAGTTATAAATGAGTATATTTACTCACCATGTTTGGTGGAGGTCCCATGTACGGTCCTCCAGGACCCATCATATGAGGGGGAGGTCCTCCGGGTCCCATCATTCCGGGAGGACCATAGGGACCTGGACCACCCATCATTCCTAAAATGTAATAAATAAGAATATACTCATTGTTATGTGTAAATATGATACTTTCATAAAATGATACATACCTGGAGGTCCCCAAGGGCCTTGATCTGGGGGAAAGCGTTGTCCATGTTGTTGTTGAGGCGGCATGTGTCTTGGCGGAGGCCGGGGGAAGAATGGTCTGCCGCCAGGACCAGGACCACCCCGCGGTCCTCCAGGGCCAAAGCCACGGCCTCTTGGACCACCGAAACGAGGACCCATCCAACCTGGTGGAGGGCCACCTCTGCCCCCTCTGTTAGAAAAAAAAAAGAAAATGAAATACCAAGATTTATGACAAATTGTTTTTTATCATAAAAAGTTCTAGAATCTTTTAGGATTGATAGCGAGTGGCAATATAAGTACGAGTATGAGTGCAAGTGTAAGCAATAAGAGATTAGAGAGTAAAACAGGAGATGCAGCTATGGAGTATATGCTAACCTGAATCCTCCCCTGATAGGAGGTCCTGGTCCCATCATATGCCCCGCCCCCCTGTTCCCGTATTCATCATCATACCCTTCCTCGTACTCCTCGTGCTCTCCGTCCTCGTCCTCATGGCCCTGCCCCTCGTCGTAGTGTTCTTCCTCAGCCGGTTTCCCTGCATCATTAGTCCCCGCCTCCTCCTGGTACTCCTCCATCTTGTCTCAAAGTCCACAAACACAAATACTTGACATAAAATGTCGGCAGACGAACGTGCAGAGCCGGTGACACTGAGTGTTGCCAGATCGCCTATTTTCAGTTTGTTTGAAAAAAAAAGTTTGATTTGATGATGTATTTATTTAAACCGTTCTGGCTCGGTTCTGACTAATTAAATTATATTTTATTTTAATTCCTAATAATCCATAAATTACACCTAGTTGATAAGCGACAGCAATATCATGATGGATCATTGATGAGCCTTGAGCCTGGATCACCACTTCCTTACCGGCCGTCATTGTTTTCCTTGTGTCTACGAAGACACTACAAACTCATATTATTCGGACGTTTCCCAAATATAGCATCTTGTTCCATTTATTGAAGAATAACATTACATTTTCTATTTAAACTTTATGCTCTCAACGATTTTTTTAGCTATTCTGATCTGAATTCTCTTCATACACCACCAATAAGATCGGTAAATGATAATTTAATTTCATCAAAGCAAAAACTGCATGAAGAATTCGATCAAACGTTCTGTATTTACTGCAGTCGAATTTGATCTTCGGCAAGTCTTCGCAGATTTAATAAGTTTATATTCCGAGTTAGACTTAATTTTTATCAATTAAAGACAGACAATGTGCATGATTGAAGTGTTTCTTTATTATCGTTTACAAGTGATCGTTGCTAGTTTCTAATTGTGCTGCAAACCACATAAAATAACGAGTAGACTTTATTAAATTTGTAAATCTTATATTAAATCGTGTGTATAGCTATGATATGTTTTAATGATTTTAGCACCGAAAATCATTCAATCGATGTAGATAAACACTTACCCATACTTAAATATTATATTAAGTGCTCACTCTATTTATTAATCTATTGTGTGCAAATAAACAGAAAAGAAACTACTCAACAATTTCCAACATATATAATATACATATATTCCAAAACAAAAATTAATTTACATAAATAAAAATGATGTGATACATGAGTGTATGAGTGTGTGTGTATGTGTTTTTTTTATTAATTATCACCATTGATGCATTTATTCAATAATTAATTAAAACAACTCTCTTATCCTCACACTAATCTTTCTCTCTTTCACTAGACACTATCCCACATAAAAAAAAACACTAGCTTAATAATTTTTACATTCAGATCATTTAATTTATTTTCCTCTCGACACATTTATTAAATAGTAAAATTATAAAGAATAGACGCACTCCAATACTTTATACAAAATAACTCTAGTTTGTACTGGAGAATAGTATTAAAAGAAACAGGGGACGAAACATATATCATTGTATGGAATATTGCCATTAAGGAAAATTCAAAATGTTGAATAAAAAAAAGTTAACACTTAACCTAGAAACCCAGTACAGGAATTCGACCAAAATGTGTGTAAAAACACGAATAAATAATTTAGAATAAGCTATGCAAAGTTAAGCTGGGCAAATGGAATTGGATTGAATAAATGCACCAACGTCAACACGTAAACTAGTGTCGAGATGCAGCGAAAATTTAATGTCTCGGCATGTAAGTGATGTCGTCCCAAGGATGGCGGTACAGGGGCTGCTGCAACCTGTTCTGGTCGAGGAAGTGGCCGATCAGACCGATGCTCCTGCCCAGCACGAATAGGGCGTTGATGGAGCCCATCTTGATGTATTGTTCTGCCTCCTCTCTGCAATCATTCATAATTATTATTAAAAATATCCAAACATATTCAAAGAAAATATAAAAGCACTCACTCAGAGAATTGTCCGGAATGTCTGAAGAGATCAACGAAAGCCGCTGCAATCAAGCCATCGACGTTGAGAATGAGGTTGGGTTTCTTCTTCGTTGTGATTGATTCTACTTTGAGAGCGTAGTCCAAAGTTGGATGCTGTTCAAAATTGGCTTTTACATATCTGCACAGGCAAACTACTCTCTCGTCGGGATTGTTTATTGATTTCACTCTACAATGATATTAAATAATTAAAACCCAATTGTGAATCGTAAATTTAGCAAATGGTTTTTAATAGTGGTTGTTGAATTTTTTTATCCTAATTAATTATTTAATGTAAACCAAAACCTAAATAAAATATTTGATTCCCTGATTAAAAACTACTGCAGAATTCCATATATTATAAGAGTGTGTTAGTGAGTTGTGTTATATGGTGTGTATACGAATAGACTAGAGCTTGGTATATTGGTGTACACCAGATCTATTTTTATACGCACCATACGCACACACTACCATTACACTATTATATTGAAAATGGAACAAAAAAGTATACATATATGAAAATCATTTTCAAAAATTAAATTTCTATGGTAGAAATTCAATAATTACCAATTGCTAAATTTATATGTAACTTTAAAAGTCACCGTTTATAAAATTTTAATAACCAACCGGTGACCGATACCCATGATGAGTTCTCCCTTCGCTTTCTTGTCATTTACAAATTCCATAGGATGTATTCCTGATTTACAAGCTGCTGAGAAATCTTGAGCTGCTTTGTCGAGCGCACCTCCAAATCTATCACCCTAAAATAAAAATAATGTAATAAAGAAAATATTGAAATTTTTAATTTTATACGGCCCGAGAGCTTTTTATAAATTTGTTTTCTTAGAAACGTGTTAATTAATTGTCTGTAAGTGATCTTAACTATTCCTAGTTACACAGGACACGGACTTAATAATCAGTACTTACATTATAATATAGGAAATCAGAATAAACCTGGATCAATGCGATCAATTGTAATTATATAGAGAAACTTACGATTGTAAGCAATCCGCTGACGAGGGACGAAACTAAGTCCTTGCCGGCACGAGCAGTTACAATAGTATTGTGAGCTCCGCTGACTGCCGGTCCATGGTCGGCTGTTATAATTAGACACATCTCTAAGAAGTGACACAAATGAGCGGGTAATTCTCGCTGGAACCTTTAGAAAAAATTTATTAATAAATAATATTAACGTAGTGAGAAAATGTGATATTACCATAATAAACTCAGGGTGAGTCCAATACCATTAGGCTTTTGAATAAGATGACTGATGGGTACTCCACTGTAAGAGAGTTCTTTTCCCCGCTCGTCGCAAATACTGCTAATGAATGCGGCCGGTTTACGAATCAAACCTAGTTTCTGAAATTATATTACAATAATTAATTTCATACATTTTTAAATGTATTGAGACTCATACCATTGCCCAGTCGTAATCCATGGGGAGTTTTGGAGGTGGTACATCAGGTTTGGGTACGACAGAACCGCCGGCGACTAGTCTTTGATACACGGCACCGATCTCTTGACCGAGGAGATCAAAGCTGGCGGGAACAACGGCTCCGTGACGGGCGAGGGCTTCATTTTTAGCACTGGCCTCTTCGAGAGTAGAGCCGGCACAAGATCCGGCATGGCCGAATTGTACCTCAGATGTAAACATAGCTAAAACATTAAAATAACATTAGTAAAAATATACAACACAACATTTTCTTTAAATTATTACATGAGCATGTTCCGATACACCAAGCAACGAGAGGCTTTGTGATTTTCTTCTCCAGCATTGCTCTGCAGACTTGATATTCTTCAATACCGCCAACTTCACCGAGCAGCACCATCATTTTAACATTGGGATCTTTTTCATATCTACAAATAAAAAAAGAAAAATTACATATATAATCGCTAGACAAAAAATGTTAAATATTTTTAACCTAATCAAATGATCGAGGAATGTAGTTCCGGGATATTTGTCTCCACCGATAGCAACGCCTTCATAAACTCCATCAGCTTGTTTGGAGATGATGTTGTTCAACTCGTTGGACATGCCACCGGATTTAGACACATAGGCCACACTATAAATACATTTACACAATGAAGATCCATTGAATTTTTGAATAAATTACAAAAAAAATTGGGTCGTACCATCCAGATCTATAAAGCTTAGACTCCAAAATGTTATCAATCATGCCAGCAGTATTGCCGATCTTGAAGCAACCTGGTTTGATTCCTCCAACAGTGGCCGGACCGATGATGGTGACATCTCTGTTATCGGCTTCTTTGATCAACTTACGGGTCAAATTCTCAGGTATACCTTCGGCGATGATGACTACAGTTTTCAAAGAGGGGTGTTCCATGGCCTGGAAGGTGGCATCGTAGGCAGAACGAAGAGACGCAAAGTTAATAAGTACAGATGCTTCAGTGTGTTGACGGAAACCCATATGTAAATCGCTGTACACTAAAATAAATATTAATTGTATAAAAATAATTTAAAAAATATATTTATATTATTAACATACCTGGTATGAAAATTTCCTTATTTCCGAAGAAGAACTTTTGCTTGTGATCTTTTGTGAATGGATAAACTACAGCAACGACTGAAGGTTCAGTTCTTCCACAGACATGATCAAAATCAAGCATATTCTATAAATAATAAAATATATAATGTCTGAATAATAATGACGAGATGAGATTACTCACTTGAATAGCCCTGTTTTGCATTCCCCAAACAATTGATTTGGTTCTAGCATCGAAAAGCAATTCACCAGTCGGAATCCGTCTTGCTCCATCTTGATTACAAATGATATTTAATTCTTCTTTGCTCAAAGGACCTTTTTTGGCTGCTTCTTCCGCTGACTGAAATTTATAATATTCACAATATTTTGTCTTATATTAAAATAATGTTTATTTATTATACTTACAGTCCTGATAAAGTTGGGTTTCAGCAGAGGTAACGTGATTGGAGCATTTGGGATTCTTTTATGTTCAGGAATGGGTTCGTGACCGAGGGCGTACCGACAAATGTGAGTCATGTGAGTTTCCGGACCAAACACGTACAGAGGAATTCCGACTCTTTGACCCACTTCACTCATGATTCTATATAAAAATAAAAAAAATAATAAAAGTATAAAAAAAGAAAATCGTAAAAAGTTACCTAAGACCCTCTTGATAGTTGGGTCCGCCTCTTCTGACAAAGATTGTTACATTGAACGATTTAAGAGTATTTTCGAATGCTTCGATTGTAGTGATAATACCTCGGAATGTATCAGCGACATTAGTAAAATTAGCTATGCCTCCTCCAATAATCAAAACCTTAAATACATACATAATTATCATAGTGGAGGTAAATTTGTTAAGATGATGATTGATGTTACCTTTCCTAAAGGATGAGGAACCGTGCACATTGCTTTGAAGAGCGTCTTGGCATACTGAGCTGTCTGAGCTTCAGTCGGAGCACCACTGTATTCTCCGTAGTTAGCCAACTCTGAAGCGGCTCCTAAATCACAAAGAGTATCAGTATACACTACAGAAGCTCCACCCCCTGCTACCATAGTCCATACTCGGCCTTTAATATTCAAGATAGTCAGCTGCAAAAGACACAAATATATTATTATAATGTATAAATATTGAGTAATAATAGAATAGTGTACCTTTAAACTAGCACCGCTCTTGGCATCGAGATCGGCAATTTCCTTTTCTTCTGGGAAAGCATCCCTTCCGAATGGTGGTGGGAAATCAACACCGGCCCAATCCTTAGCACAGATGAAATCGGCCGTTTGATCCAACTTAGCAGCCAGATCCAGTACAAAGATGGTTGTATCGGTGACCACCAAAGGATTAATTTCCAAATATGTGAAATGCAGATTCACATAGATGCGATAAAGTGTCAAGATGAAAGGTGTCAATAACCTAATAAAGCAATCATATTAATTATTATTTTATTATAATATTTTTATATGCAAGACATGATAGTAATTACAAAAAAGGGCTGTTCTATTTATATTCAAGGTATAATATTAAAAGAAAATACATAATTTTTAAAATAAATATTGTGTTCATAGGTTTAAATCCCACTCGAATAATAAAAATAAATATTATTAAATCAGCTATTTTGACAGGGAGATCGGGAATAAAATCCCAATTAAACATATCAATCCAGGTTTACTCTGTTTTTCTGAATACGAAGGAGATTATTATATAAAGTCGGGAAGAACCAGCGTAGTAGCTCCCGTGAGCTATAACTAATTCCCCTGATAATAAATGTTTTTGGGGTGAAAATCAAAAGGATATATATCGAAATAATATTTTTTTCACCTTACACTCAAAATAATAGCTCAGTGAATAAGGCATGTGGCTATAAATACTGTGGTCATGAGTTCAAATCCCACTCAAGTAAAGAAAAAATAATTTTATTTGTTATTACGACTGGGAGATCGGAAATAATATTAATAAAATCCCGATGGATCATCTTGCTCCAGGTTTACTCTGATTTCCTGTATTGTAAGGTCATTACTGATTATTAAGTCGGTGACCTGTGTAACTAGTAATAGTTAAGATCACCGACAGACAATTAATTAACATACTGTTGTGAATAAAAAACCAAAATTTGTAAAAACCTCAAACCTCAAAAAGCCCCTTAAAAAATAATAAACGCTCATATCAATAATTGATTAATAAATTCTTACTTTCTTTTCGCGGGTGGGACGGCTTTCAACAGTGCAGATTCCAATGCGACTGGATCGGCGTCTTCGGCAGTTGCGACAAAATATCTTGATGCAACGGCATCAACATCTCCGATATCTACACCCCCGGCATGGTGGAAGAGGATAGTATCACCATTTCTTCCGGACGATATACACAAGTACATTTCTTCATCCTAAATTATATTTGTTTATTTTATTTTTTTATATTTTGCTAAATTTCAATCATGTACTAACTTGGGTGTGAGGTACGAAAGGTTCAACGATGAACGAGCTGAGAGTTCCTTCGGTTGCGCCGATTTTGAATGGTTTGCGGAATCTTTCTTGTATCCATGCCAATGCAGCTGAATAGTCTTGTACGATACCTACTAAACCGAGTTTGCCGCGCCTTTTGATAAGTTGGTCTACTTTAGCAACTAATTTCTGTAATAAATAAATCATTGAAACATTTTCTTTTGAATATTTTATTTATAATTAATCGTACCTGATTTTTAAGCCAAGGGTTTTCTTCGACAAGTTGGTCGAGCCTCTTTTTATCTGTTTGATCTGAATACGAAACACACATACAAGGAGCCATTGCTGTTCCTCGAACATGCATATTCAGCAGCCTTTTGCCCGACGCTTCACTAATCGCTTTCGAAGACATTTTTGTGCAATTATTGTGTACTCTTGCTTCTTAATCCAGTGTACTTATTCTGTAAAAAATAATTTTCTATTAGCTATTTATAAAGACGATAACTGGGAGAAGGTAATCAACTTAGTGGATGGATGATGCAAATCAAACAAGCTATTGTTCAAATTGAATATTATTGTATAGAGTGAAAGAATAGCAGAAACCTTGAGTTATTGCATCTGTTGTGCAATAAGCAAATCACAGTAACATGATAAAGTTCAAAGTATTATTTAAAAATGACGAGAGTACTTCACTTAATAGCTAAAAAAACCACAAATGCCAAGTTGTATAATATATCGGATATTAGATGTACAACAATATGATGTGATAAGATATACAACACAGAACATTCTAATAATTACACACTACATAGATTCAGCTTATCTTTGACAATTTTATTTTACAGACAGTCGACGTAGTAAATTAGCACTGATTTCCTACACAAAAGGTTCAACGACTTCCAATTGCCAACCTTTTGTTATCCAATTCAGAGAATATAACAAGCCGTGTGTGAAATATTACACGCATTCATAAAATACACTTCTATCGTAAAAGTTTTAGAACAGTGAGCATTGAACTTGACCAACACAGGTCTAGCAGTGCTTCTCAACTTTGCTTTTAATAAAACATATCGGTTATAATATACATTATCTTCATTGAACAACCTGGGTGAGTAATGAACCATATATCTTGATAAACTGTGTTATCGTATATTAAAAACGTGGGAAATGACAAACAGCTGATATATATATACATACATATTTAGGTTCATTAGATTAATCCCGATAGCTTGAAAGCCACTACAGAATATGTATTAAATTATAAACATGAATTATAGAAAAAGTGTATTTACACTGTTAATTAAAAATAAATGTTATTAGTCAAATGATCAATTGATCTTTTCTAGAACAAAATATTATAACCAATTAAAGATTCTCATTTCTTACAATCAAATCGGACCTCGGTAATAAAATGAAATAATTAGTAATTTAACAAGGAGCTACTTTGAAAATTGTACTTCTTTTTTTATATCTGCAGATGATCTCTACAAATAATTTCCTTCAAGATTTATTAAAAAAAAACATTCCGAAACCCTTGAGAAATGATTTTAAGACATGCTCAATTCTAGTTATGAAATATTTACAAACAAGCTATATTTTTTACATGTAGAGCAGCGGTCGGGAAACTTTTTGACCCATTACCCCATAATTTTTCTCATTCTAGTACCAACTAATTTAATAACCTTTTGGCTAAGTTTCCGGAGAATGTTTTTTCTATGTTTACTTGACTAATCATGGCGCCTTGTGTAAATCGATATTACCCCCTTAGTTTGAAACGCAGACAATCAATATAATTTAAAATTCATTTACATGGTAACATGAAAATAGTATGTAACAGACAATGATTTGAATAGAAGTTTTCACATTTATAAAATAGCAAAATTGCATTCTTACCCAATATTAATTTGGGGCAATTTACCTCACCGATGTACAGCAATCTTGTCTCTGAGCATTTACTCTATACATGTATGAAATTGTATGGTGAGATATTAATCTATTATTAGATTTTAGATGGCAAGATTAGTATTCGATAGAGATAATTGGTGTCTAGGGTGAC